>CAUYQG010046925.1:0-37396 GCA_963574415.1 Tarsius wallacei | reverse complement strand
ATAATGATGTTACCCTGTAAAAAACAGTCCCCACAACCCACCAATATAAAATCTCAAAATTATAAAACTATAAAGCTTCTCATTAAACAACTTTAAAACAGAACTCATATCCCAAATTAACTAATACATAGTATGATCTTTCTAACAAATTTAACTCTTTACAAACTTAACTTCTTTATTCAAATTATCCAGGGAAACAGGCTATTTCCATAATAAAGTCTCTGGGGGCCAGAGCAACAGTTTCTGGCCCAGGGCTTTGGAGCAGCCTTTGTGTGGAAGAATGTGCACCTGGGGACCCTTTCACACCTGGCGAAACACCTGGTGCAGACAGGTGCAGACTTCCCTTTTTTCATGGATGAGGCACTTTTGGTCTTTCAGGCCTCCTTGGTAGTTTCCTCTTGTCAAATTCCTTCGTTGTCTTCCTATTTGGAACATTGTATTTCTAAGGAAAAAACAGCTTGGAAGAAACTCCTAGTGATTTTTTCAGGCCTCAAGGTAGTTTCCAGTTGTTAGATAAAATCTGTTTCACTTGCTTAAATTCTACATCTAAACTCTTTAACTTCTTATATACTAAAACTTTAATATGTATCCCAAACCCTGAAAAACAAACTTATAAATCACCTACATATACCTTAATATAAACTTTCACCACACTTAAATCTTATGTCTTATATCCAAACACCATAACTATAATTACAAATAATAATTCAATTTGAGCATGGCATGGGCAAAAGGGAAAGGTCAAACAACGTAGTGAGAAGTGGAAAGATGGACGAGTTTTCAGTAGCCAGTGGCCCAGGGTCACCAGGACCCTGTCAATCTGGTGGGCCTCCAAGGCTGGCTCCCAACAATATACCTGAAAGGAGAAGACTTATAAGGAGGGGCAGTGAATATTTTGAAGATTCTATCACCATCTACCATAGCTAGCAACTCAATTGTTTTTTATTTATGTATTTATTTATTTATTGAGTCGTAGTCTCACTCCGTTGCCCAGGCTGGAGTGCAGTGGCACGTTCACGGCCACCCTAGAGTCGACCTGCTTGTGGGCTCTGGCGATCCTTCCACCTCAGCCTTCCAAGTAGATGAAACTACAGGCTCATGCCACTGCACCTGGCTAATTTTTTTTTAATTGTAGAAACAAGGTCTCGCCAAGTTGCCTGGGCTGGTCTCGAACCCACAGGCTCAGGCAATCCACTCGCCTTGGCCTCCCAAAGTGCTGGGATTACAGACTGAGCCACTGAACCCAGCTGTAACGCAATTATTTTTAGCAAGTGATTTCTTTTGTACAACTCCAACTTTTATCACGTCAACATCTGACTCGCTCCTTCCACATCCAGGCATTGGGTGAGGTGGGGGGGCAAGTGTTCTGATTATTTCTGGGACTCTGGGTGCTTGAACACATGTTCCATGGGCCATTTTTTCCAGACAGACTTTGGGAGTCAAATGCTCCTGAGTGTCAAAATCTGTCTCATCCCTGTGTATTCATACCAGTTTGTATTTTTCCAAAAATAATGACAGCAATATAATTAATATACAAATGAATAACAGAAATATAGATAGATATAGGTATAAATAGTTCAATACCACATCCTGGGTAGTCTTCTCACAATGTGACTCTAACATGCCACCAATGAGATGTCATCTCTATTCCCTCCCCTTGAACCTTGGTGAATTTTGTAACTACCTTGGTGAACAGAATGTAGTGGAAGTGATGCTTCCATGACTTCATAAAAGGCAGTACAGTTTCCACCTGGCTCTCTCTTGGGACTCTTGCCCTTAGAATCCAGCCACCATGTTGTAAGGAAGCCCAAGCCACATGACGAAGTCATGTTGGGATATTCCAACTGACAGCCCAGCTTGCTTCTCAGATGACAGAGACCACCAGATACTACACGTGTGAGTGAGCAAGGCTTCACATATTTCCAGCCCCACAGTTGTTGGTTGAATCTTCCAGCTGAATCCCCAGAAATCATGAAGCAGATACAATCTACCTCTGTGTATGCTGTCTGAATTCCTGATCCACAGAATCTCTGTGTGACAATGAATTATTATTGTTATTTTAAACCGCTAAGTTTGCAGCGACTTGTTATGTAGCAATAGGTGAATAATACAATGTTCAATTGTCTCTGGGACTTAGATACAACTGATGAAGGCTACTGGACAGCATCCCCCTTTCTGATATCTCTTCTAGAGGTAATATACTATCCCAGAGTGGGTTCCCACAGAAGTAGACCCTGAAACAAGAAAGTTGAGCCCAAATGATTTAAGTAGGAGGTGATCCCTTGAAACACTGGTAGGAAAATGGACAAATGAGAAAGAAAAGGGATGAAAGATTATTCATGCTGCATTCGAGAGCAATGGGAATTCAGAGAGGTTAAGTAATCTGCCCAATGACACACAGGTA
Organism: Tarsius wallacei; assembly: GCA_963574415.1. Lineage (NCBI taxonomy): Eukaryota > Metazoa > Chordata > Mammalia > Primates > Tarsiidae > Tarsius > Tarsius wallacei. Next base: position 34,992 of record CAUYQG010046925.1, on the reverse strand, counting down.
GTAAATGACACAGCCAGGATTTGAACCCAGGAAATGTGTCTCCATTCAACACACATTTATTGTGTGACTACTAGTATACTGAGTGCCTGCTCTAGTGTGTAAGATACTACAATAAATGAACTAACAACAATCCCTACCCCTTTGAAATAACAGTCTAGTGAAGCTATACTCCTAAGTACTACGCTACACTGATTCCAAGGATGAAATGCCACATCCCGAAAGGAACACCACCACCATCACCACCTCCACCTCACTCTCAGCCATGTCCTCATCCCATGCCCAGAAAGGTTATCAGTAATCTTTACTGAGATCACTTAGGGGTCCCCCAGAAAGGCCAAGAGCTAGTGCTCCAGAAGCCAGCAGCCTTGGAAACCAGAAAGTACTTAAAACAGGAGAAATATGAAGATGGCAAGAAAGATGCATAGTAACTGGCACTAACCACCAACACTATCTCTTGTGTCTCCTCCTTTTGCGCCTCCCCACCCCCCTTGAAATTGGACAAGTTATCTATGGCCATACCAACTTTGAAAGTGCCCAATCTCGGCCGGGCTTGGTGGCTCAGCCTGTAATCCCGCGCTTTGGGAGGCCGAGGTGAGTGAATTGCCTGAGCCCGCGGGTTCGAGACCCGCCTGGGCAACTTGACGAGACCTCATCTCTACAATAAATCAAAAATTAACCGGCTTGGTAGCGCGCGCCTGTAGTTCCAGCTACTTGGAAGGCTGAGGCGGAAGGATCACCGGAGCCCAGCAGGTCGAGGCTGCGGTGGTGGCCAGGAGTGTGCCACTGCACTCCAGTCTGGGCGACAGAGTGAGACTCCAACTCAAAAAAAAAAAAAGAAAGTGCCCAATCTCATTTGAAATTAGGCAAGTTCATACAACTTACTTTGGCCCGTGAATGTGAGTGGAATTAATATGTCACATCCTGGCAGGAGTTGGAAGCGCCAACACTGAAATGGATACATTCTCTTTCCCTTACCATGGGATCAAGGAAGTAACGTGGAGATGGAGCTTCCATCAGCTTACAGCCCTGAGTGGCATCAGTGAGCATGGCTCCCAAGTGACCCACATTGGACATGTATGAGAAAGACGTATACCTTTGCTGTTATAGTCTTTAGGATTTGGCAGTTGTTTGCTATAGCAGCTTAACCTCCTTACTGACCAGGTGTTGAATTTCATGATTCTTGGTCCAGTCACCCTCCATGCCCCTGCTGTCCAAGGTTAAGTCTTTTGTAGGTTTCTTCTTACCCCTTCCCTTTCTTAAAGAATTTGTGGGTGGTGTTTGGGCTGGTGAGCAAAAATGTTTGTACCATGATTTTCCTGGCATTTGCCTCAAATGAAAAGGCTTCCTTGAAGCTTTTGTTGGATAGAAGTCTATGGCAGCAATGGAAGAACAGTGGTCAGAGTGGATTTCAAGCCAGAACTCAGACTGAGGCTTGTGCAGTTAAAGAAGAGTATTCGTTTTTAATTGTTGTATGAGAATATTACCAGTGTTCTCCCAGCTCCATGGGTCAGAAGTTCCCTTTCAAGGCCAAAACCAAGGTATTGGCTGGGCTAGAGTCATATCTGGAGGTCCTGGGGAAGAATTTGCTTCCAAACACATTCATGTTGTTGGTGGAATTCATTTCTGTGTCAAACTGAGGTCACTATTTCCTTGCTGATGTCTCTTGATCCCTAGAGACCACTCTCCAGTCTTTGCCCACTCCATCTTCAGACCAGCAACCGTAGGTCAAATATTTCTTCTACCCAGACTCTCTCTGACTTTCACTTCTCTGAGGAACCAGATAAAAATTTTTTTAAACAGCTCCTGTAACTGAATTAGGAGCAACTTTTAATTAATTCAAAGTTAATTGATCAGTATCTTAGTTACATCTACAAAATCCCTTTTGCCATGTAACATGCTTTGACTGAGGGTTAATCTGACCATGTTTGCCTGCCCTGCTTGCTTTTTGTTGATTTTTTCCCCCTTTTTCCATGAAGCGGAAGGCTGCAGTTGTTGAAGGCCTCGCCACTGAATGCTGAAAATTAATCTTCACTGGCTACTTTATAGATAACATCCATGGGTCACATGATAATGTCTGCTTCTATTGTTTTTCAGGAACTTGGGCTAGCTTCTGCCCAGTTTAATCCGGTTGAGAACGCTGAACCTTCCACTGTGCCTATGCAAGTGTCCAAGAGTCACCTTTTGACATCATAAGGCCAAAATGTCCACCCTTAGATCATGCTAACACCATCATTTTCTGTGCCTACGTCCTATGAATGCCACGAATCCCAACTACACTTGTGCAGTATGAACCTGTTACTTCATTTTTCCCTGCTTCCAATCACCTCTGTCCACACCTCAGATCATCCTACTTCCTTAATCCATAAATAATCTTATCTTTGTGGAGGCAAGTTTGAGAGCTGTTCTTCTCCCTTCTGGCTTGATGCTCTTGAGAATAAATCATTTCTCTTTTGCAAAAACCGATGTCACAGTAACTTATTTACTGCACATGGGCAGAACAAGCTTGGACCCAGCCGGTAACAATACCATAATCAGTGGCATGATGTCATGCCATATTCAGAGTCCTGAGGATTAAGGAGGAAAATCTTGGGAAGCCTCCTTTGAATTCCATCTTCTAGTGGTGACAAACAGCCAGCGGAGGTGGGTGCGGGATTGGCAGTAGTGGGAAACTGCCGGTGGGAGGAGGGCATACCTCATCAACAAGGGTACCTGTATAATGAACATTTGTATACCTAACCCTGAATTGTACACTACATCTTTAGAATAAAAAATTTTTTAAAAGAGAGAAAAAGAAAAAAAGAATTCTGCCTTCTACAAAAATGAACGAACACATTCTCTTTTCTTTGCTTAAGCCAAGAAAACTTTACAAGTTGGTGTCTCTCCATCACTGAATTTTGAAACTCTTTTATCATGTTTATACCTTCCTTCTCTTTGTCTTTTTTTTCTCTTGCTTGGACATCCTGACCATCTGTTTCTTCCTGCATCTCTTTGCCTCTCCCCATGACTGACGATCTTAATATTCTCCCTTTGTCTTTCTGTTTTGTGTCTCGGCATCTGTCTCTCTTTGTCTTCATCTCTTAGTCTCTCCATTTCTCTCCCTTTATCTTTGTTTTTGTCTCTTTTTCTCTCTTTCTGGCTGCCTCACTTTGCCTTTCTCTCTCTCTCTCTCTCTCTCTCTCTCTCTCTCGCTCTCGCTCTTGCTCTCGCTCTCTCTCTCTCTCTGATCAAGTCTGTCTCCATTTCTATCTTTGACTGTATATTTCTCTTCTTCTCTTTGTTCTTTTGTCTCTATATCTCTCTATCTGTCTTCGTGTCTCTCTAAACTTTTCTGTCTCTCAGACTCACTGTCTCTGTCTAACTTCTGCTCTCTTGAAGTAGGTCTCATTATTTCTATCTCTGCCTTATTCTCAAATTAATCCTGAGATGTTCAAGCCTGCTTCACCAGGTCTAGAGTGAACTTCAGGAGTTTGTTCTCTTTATACTCCTTCCCATTCTGAACTCCCATCTTCTGTTTTTTAGGACCCAAACAGGTCATCGTGGATATAGAAGAATGCCTCCCAGTCTGTCCCACTCCTGCCTCTCGTATTAGGTAGCCTTCAGCAGAGGGACAAGAGAAAAAATAGAAGAAGATGCTGTCTTCTCCTCCCACATGTCTTTGCCTGAATCCCTGATCCACCCTCCACTCACCAATTCCCCCACAAGATCAATGTAAGCACCCTATCTTATCGTTTTTGGGGGAAAAAAATCCCTTGACTTTTCCACCAACTTTTGAAAAAAAAAATCCCAGTTACATGCAGTACAATCACAGACCAGAGCCTTTGGCAGAAGGAGCAATGCCCTGTTATCCTCTCAAAGGTGTAGTGTAGCTTTCACAACTCTCCTTCAGGCTACCTCTCCCCTTTGAGCCTGAACTCTGCGGTTTGTGACCCCAGCAGGGAAAAGAAGAAATCTTTCTTAGCTCCATGTGTGATTTCCTGCAAGCCTCCTTCCCTCAGATGTAAAGGTGTAACTCAGGATCCCTAAAGACCCATAGTCTGAGATTCAGTAAGTCCCTCATCCCCACCTTGGCCCTCAGCCTCTCCTCCTGAGCACTGGGGTCTAGCAGGGACTGTACCTGCCTCTGTTTGAGGCAGAAAAAGATAGAACAGGATAGTGAGGTGGAGTATTTTGGCTGTTTAAGGGCTCTTATCCCACATAAATAACCCCAGATATAAGAACTAGTAGCTATTTCTCTCACCCTTCTCCATGAAACAGCCTCGCTCTAGACGTGCTGTGACAGGGCTCCTCAGCGCAAGACAGGGAGAAAAGAGAGGCACAGGGCTGAAAGGAAGGCCACCCTCTTTGGAGCATCCAAACCTTCCTGCCTTGGGAGCCATTGGATGTGAATCAGGCTCTGACCTCAAGCCAGTTACATCACTTCTCTGAGCCTTAACTCTAAGATGAGGATGTATCCATCAGTCACTTCAATTATACTTACTTGGTGTCAAGCACTTTTCTAGTAATAACCATCTATGAAGAGCATGTGAGAGGGGAGGTCTGGCTCCATCCTTCCAGATTCTCAGGTCTGAAGGCAGAAACTGAAGAACACCTTTCTTCTGTTATCCGATGAGTAAAACAAAAGCAGGGCAACCTTGTATGTGAATGTTGGTCACAATAGCCAAAGGTGGAAGCAATTCAAATGTCCATCAACACATGAATGGATAAAGGAAACATGGTCTATCCATAAATGGAATATTATCCAACCATAAAAAGGAATGAAATACTGATACATGCTACAAGGGGGATGAACCTTGAAAACATTGTGCAAAAGTGAAAGAGGCCAGACACAACAGTCACATGATTCCACCTATGTTTCATATTATTCCATTTGTAGAAAACTTTCAAAGTAGATAAATCCATATTAGTGGTTGTCAGGGGCCAGAGGAAGCGGAGAAGAAAGGGTACAGTGTTTCCTTTTGGGATGATGAAATATTTTGGCAATGATTTCCTAACATTGTAAATGGCTATCTATGCTGTCTTGCTTTTTTGCCTACCTTGAAGTGGTTAATGATTAATGTTATGTGAATTTTGCCTCAAAAAAAAAAGGCAATGCAGATAGCCATTTGACCCCCAAATAGAGGCCTTTATCTTAACTGCAGTGGTTTTGGAGGGCTAAGACCAGAGAGGTAACAGAGATACTTTGGAGTCACACGAAACACAGAGGCTGAGAGCTGAACTGGTCCTTTCAACTCAATGAAGGAAAGAAAGGTGGGAACAAGGGAGTGAGGCAGGGTATCTGGTTCTGCTGCTGCTGTTTTGTATAACTCTGGATCTAAATATTTCCCTCATGATTGGCAGTAGTGGGACACTGCCAGTGGAAGGAGGGGCACATAACATCAATAAGAGTACCAGATCTCAAACCAGGCAAAGTGGGGAACAAAGGGAGGCCCAAACTTTACCTGAATGATGACCACTTGTACACCTAATCCTGAATGATACTCCACATCTTTAAAATAAATAAATTAATTAATAAATATTTTCCTAATTTGGGCCTCAGTTTCTTTCACTGCTAGGGGTTGTAGTAACACTAGGACATTGAAGGTATTTTTTATCCCTGAAGCCCTAAGATTTTATCCTTGGTCAATTGTGATGGCCACCTGGAGATGCATGGAGACTACAGCAGGTTGGACAGAGGAGAGACTACAGAAAAGACTCTCTCCACAGGGGAAAGTGAGCAGGGAGGAGTTCAGAAGGCCTCCACAAATTAATTCTGTATAGAGAATGGAAGGACCTGGGGGGAGGATCTACCTTCCTTCTCCCCCTCTCCAGAGGGACAGGAAGCAGATCTGAAACACAGGGGGATCTTCTCCAGCCCATTCGCCTGAGGTCCATGTCTTATGGGCCTCGAGGCAGTACAAGGAGAGGTTCTGCAGCACTGAGGTCAGGAAGAGGAAAAGCTCAGAGTGGGCCAGGCCCTCACCTAGAGAAAGGTGTTTTCCTGGGGGCATGAGAGAGGGTGTGTCATTGGGGGTACCCCTCAGAGAGCACCCAGTTGCCCATCTCCACTCTCCTAGGGTATTTGCATCCTCATTTGCATAGATTTTCACGAGGCACTTCTGTCCATGTTCTCATCCTCAATACAAACAACACCAATGTGAGTATGTGTGCTCCTCTCTCTTCTACCTCACCTCAGCCTGTCCTGTAATATCTCCTCTGCAGCTCTTGGTACCTTGTCATTGCCTTTCTGGCATTCTTTATTTTTCTCTGCACATCCCTGGTTAAGTATATTACCAGCTAAGTCAATTAAAGAAATCATGTGAAAACACTGGGAGAATCTCTGCTAATGTGCCCTGGATGTAAGGAGCAGTGAGAGAGTGGCAGAGGGGAGCTGAGACCTCTGGGGCCTCCCTCCTAGGCTGACATTTATTGTAGGTAGGCACCAGTACTTGTACTGGCTGTCAGAATATCGAAATACTTCTGAAGGAGTTGATATACAATGACTGCTTTAAGCTTCCGAGAGCCCCCATGGGTCGGTCACCATGACCCCTCCCCAGGTCTCGAGGCCACCCCACAATCAGTATATAACCCATAAGCCTCATAGATTCTATTCCAGCACCATGGACAGTTACAGTTCTGCTTGGTTGATGGCCACATCACCCTTTTAAAATACCCAGTGGTGTCCCCCACTCTGTCATCAAGATAAATGTATTTCTGAATCTATAGATTACAGTATCTGTATAATGCATTTTTGACCCATCTTCAAGGGCTGGAAGATGGCATGGGCCAATCACCTGTCAATCTTGAACTTTCTCTAAGGATGGTGGGGTAGAGGGGGGTGGATACCAAATGCCCATAACAATGGGCTCAACAAAGCCTCCCAAAAAGTGACATGCAGATTGGGGGAGAGTCTTCTGAACACTTTACTAAGGGTTTCTCCTACATAATGGGAGAAAATATTCCCAAACCATGCATCTGAAAAAGGCCTAACAGAATCCATAAGAAACTCAAATGAATTGATGGCGGGGGAAACCCCCATTAAAAAGTGGGCAAAGAACACGAACAGATACTTCTCAAAGAAAGATATACAAGCAGCCAAGAATCATATTTTTAAAAACACTCAACATCACTAATCATTGGAGAAATGCAAGCCAAAACCACAGTGGAATATCATGTCATACCAGTCAGAATAGAAAGAAGAGAAAAAAACAGACATTGGTGAGGATGCAGAGAAGAGGGAATACTCATACATTGTTAGTAGGAATGTAAGCTGGTTCAACCCCTGTAGAAAGCAGTTTGCAGATTTCTCAAATAATTAAAAATATATTTAGACTCAGCAATCCCATTACCAGGTATATGCTCACAGGAGCACAAATCATTCTATCAAAAAACACCTGCACTCATATGTTTATTGCAGCTCTATTCACAATAGCAAAAACATGAACCAGCCCAGCTGCCCATCAATGGTGGGCTGGATAAAGAAAATGTGGTACATATGCACCATGGAATACCACACAGCCATAAAAAAGAATAAAATCAAATCCTTTGCAGCAACATGGATGCAGCTGGAGGCCATCATTCTAAGAGAATTATCACAGAAACAAAAAAATCTGAATACCACATGTTCTCACTCATAAAAGTGGGAGCTAAACACTGAGTACACACAGGCAAAAGGATATGAACAACAGACACTGGGGACCCCTAAAGCGGAGGGAGAGAGGAGGAATAAGGGCTGAAAACCTACCCGTTGGATGCCATGCTCACCACCTGGAGTGCGGGATCATTAGAAACCCAAACCTCATCATCAAGCAATAGATCTATGCAACAAACCTGCATATGTACCACTTGAATCTAAAATCCAATATATGTTTTTTAGAGATGCTGGATAGCTGGGCACGCTGGCTTATGTCTGTAATCCCAGCACTTTGGGAGGCAGAAGCGAGAGGATAGTCTGAGCCCAGGGGTTTGAGACCAGCCTGGCAACTTGGTCTGACTTTTCTTTACAATAAATCAAAAAGTTAACTAAGCACAGTGGCATGTATCTGTGGTTCTAGCTACTTGGAAGGTTGAGGTAGAAGGATCATTTGAGCCCAATAGGTCAAGACTGTGATGGCCATGATTGTGCCACTGCACTCCATTCTCGGCAACAGAGTGACAGAGCAAGACCCTGACTCAAAAAAAAAAAAAATGCCGAAAGCCAGGCTCTGTGGCTCATGCCTGTAATCCCAGCACTTTGGGGGCCAAAGCAAGAGGATTGCTTTAGCCCAGGAGTTCGAGACCAGCCTAGGCGACATAGTGAGACCTCATCTCTGCAAAAAAATCAAAAAATTAACATGGCAAGGTGGCACACATCTATAGTCTCAACTACTTGGAAGGTTGAGGTGTAAGGATCACCTGAACCCAGGAGATCAAGGCTGCAGTGACTGTGATCGCTCCACTACACTCCAGCCTGGGTGGCAAAGTGAGACCTCAGTTCAAAAAAAAATTGCTGAAGAGGAGTTCAAAGACCTAGGAGGAAGCAGAGAAGGCCTTAGAACCTGTTCTATCTTCTCCAGGCTGACACTGGGGATTCAGGGCCTCCACTGTGAGCCTTGAGGTTGTGCCCTGTGCAACACAGCAACGTCTAGAAGACACCAGTCGACATGGGGACTGTGCCTCCCAGCTGAGCGTGTAAACACACACACACACACACACACACACACACACACACCCATTGATGTATACATGCTGCACCCTGCCTCAATCACTCTTACATCGGCTGAGGTGTCCTATCTCACTGTCCACCCTCTTTGGAGACCTGATTCCTACCACCAGCCTGACTCACTGCCTCACCTGGAGGGTGTAGGAAGTAAAGGTGTGTATTGTTCATGGTGTGTGTACCTTGGAGTCCAAGAAACATGTGTGTAAGTGGATAAAGGCATCAGTGCATATGCTGCTATAACCAGGACTTAGAAATTTCCCCTGGTCAGAGCTGTTAGAGTTGTGCAATAGCAAACTAATTTAAACGGTGGCTTTCTTTCAGGAAGGGGCATTATTTCTTTCTTTCTTTCTTTCTTTCTTTTTTTTTTTTTTTTTTGAGTTGAAGTCTCACTCCGTTCCCCAGGCTGGAGTGCAGTGGCACACTCACGGCCACTGTGGCCTCGAACTACTGGGCTCAGGCGATCCTTCCACCTCAGCCTTCCAAGTAACTGGAACTACAGGCATGGACCACCATGCCCAGCTAATTTTCTTATTTATTGTAGAGATGAGGCTGGTCTCAAAACTGTGAGCTCAGGCAATTCTCTCACCTCAGCTTCCCAGGGTGCTGGGATTACAGGCTTGAGCCACCATGCCCGGCCAGGGGCATTTCTTCTAATTCCCACAAAGTCACCATGACCACTAGCAGCAGTCTTGTGAGCATTACTATCCTCAGAAGCAGGGAGAGACCAAAACTAGCTCCTCCCCTTCAAAAATCTGACTCTCTGACACCTTTTTGCTTCCATGTTCAGAGTAGGAAGCACCTGGTTCGTTCCTAGGGTCCATCCACCCTGATTCCTGGCCCACCGTGGAATCTCTGGCCTCATCTGGCTGTAGGAAGAGCTGGGAAGGGTGAATATTTCATTCCATAAATATGCCAGTCATAAGAATTTGGGATCCTGGTAATTAGAGCACTCATCAAAGATAATGAAACAGATGATGTTGGCCGTGATGGAGTGAAAGCTGAGTCCAGACAGGGCCCTGGGGATGAGAGGTCTGTCATAAAGGTCTAGGTGTCCCTTGTTTTGCCCTTCTGAGTGACTCTGGCCAGGCTCGTGCACTCTTTGCATTGTGATTGGTTTCTCTGCCTCTGGACCAGCCTATCTTTTACCGAACCTTTGCGTTACAGGTTTTTTCCTCCCTCCCTTCCTTCCTTCCTTCTTTCTTTTAACTTTATTTTTTGTAAAGATATGGGAGGCAACCCTCTCAAGTTCCCTCCCACTGTGTGAGCTTTTCTATCCTCTCAATGAATCCTGATTTCTTTTTTTTTTCTTTTAATTTTTTTTATTTTAAAAGATGTGGGATACAATTCAGGGTTAGGTATACAAATGTTCATTATGCAGATACCCTTGTTGATGAGGTGTACTCCCTTCTTCCCCAGGCAGATTCCCACTACTGCCAATCCTGCTTCCCCACTCCCCTCCCGGCAGCTTCCCACTGTTGCCAATCCTTTTCTTATAGTATTACAATAATTTTTCAAGGTCCACTTATGAGTGAGAACATGTGATACTTGGTTCTTTGTTTCCGTGAAAGATCATTCAGTATTATTCACTCTAAGTCCATCTGGATTGCTGTGAAGTTCATGATTTTATTTCTTCTTTATGGTTGCGTAATATTCCATTGTGTATATGTGCCACATTTTCTTTATCCAGTCTACTTTCAGTGGGCAGTAGGGTTGGTTCTATGTTTTTGCTATTGTGAATAATGAAAAAATATAGGTAACCCCCAGATCCTAAGGAGACAGCACCCAAAAAGAAATCTGCATTTCAGGTTTCCCTTCTGCATCTCTCCCTCTCTGCACCTCTTGTTCTAACTCTCTGTCTTGGTCTGGCTTTTTTTTGAGTTGGAGTCACCCAGCCTGGAGTGCAGTGGCATGTTCACAGCCACCCCAGCATCGACCTGCTGAGCTCAGGCGATCCTTCTGCCTCAGCTTTCCAAGTAGCCAGAACTACAGATGCATGTTACTGTGCCCAGCTAATTTATTTGTTTATTTATTGTAGAGACGAGGTCTAGCTGAGTTGCCCGGGCTTGTCTTGAACCCGCAGGCTCAAGCAATCCACTTGCCTCAGTCTCCCAAAGTGCTGGGATTACAGGCTGAGCCACCGAGTCCAGCCTGGTCTGACTTTCTTTGTGCCTCTGTGTGTCTCTCTGGTCTTGTCTTTGACTCTTTCTCAGACTCAGTATCATGTTCTCAATTCATGCTCCCTTCATGCCCTCATCTGTCTCTGTGACCCGCCCCCCTCTCCTTTGCCTCACTGATACTCTGTGTCTCTCTGACTATATTTCCATCTTTATATTTTTATTTCTAAACCTTTTCCTTGAAGTTTCTAGATTTTTGTCTGTGTCTTTAGCTTCCTTGCTTTCTCTCTCTTTTTGTCTATGCTCTCTGTTTGTCTCTGGCTGTCTTTTCTACCTCTTTCTCACTCACTCACTCTCTCTCTCTCTCTTCTTCCCAGTCCCCTTGTCACATTTGCTTTCTCTTCTCCTGTCTCTGTCTCCCCTTCATATCTCTCCCTCAACCTGTCTCTGCATCTTTATGTCTCTGGCTATCAGTCATGCTCTTTCTCTCTCTGTTCTCATCATGCCAACACCCTGCCCTGTCCCCTGGGACTCACCCTGAGATTTCCACAGTTCCTCCACCAAACACTGAGCCTCCTCCTTGATTTGCTCCTCAATGTTCCACGTTCCCATACTAAAGTCTTTTATGATAGTCAGACAGAACCACCAAAGGACTTTCCAAGATGTTCCATTGACAAAGATCAAACTGATGGGTAAGGCATAGAGGGAAGGTTGGAGGGACACATGGGATGTCCTGTCCTCTCTTCCCCAGTCTCTGCCCTCATCCCCTACTCACCAGTTCCCTGAAGAGTTCGTGATAGCCAGAGAAAGCCTCAGCCTGATCCACCAAGACCTCCCACATCACCTCCTGTTCACACAAGAAGACAGCAGGCCGGGGTAGACTGTGAAGATGTCTCCATATTTCTCCCAAAGCTGCAGAAGTAGGGTCCAGATCTCACTAACCCAAGAGAAGGATTGTTAGGGTACTGGATGGACAGGGTGAGGGTGGAGAGGTGGAGAGAGGCGCGCTGCAATACTGGGGCTGGCAAGCCGGAGGTGCACACTGGCAACCCAGAGATTCGAGGAAATTGCAAAGAATTGCGACACACAGAGGTGAGAAAAGAAAAGATTTACTTAAGAAAAGTTCACCCCCCACAGACAGGGAGTGGGCCTACACTCTAGGTGAGTGTGGCATCATAGCCCTCCAAAGCCCTGGCTTAAATCCTTTTCCTTGGAGATGTTGCACGTGACTGCCATGACTTCCTTATTGACCACCTGTGGATGTCTTGGAGAACCTGTGATACAGAGACCCATTAATGTCTGCCCACATCATCATAGCCCCTAGAGAAGGGCGTGACAAGGATTCTAATGCTCCTGCACCTTCCCAAACGACATTCCTTAGAGCTAGTGAAGGGTGTACCTCCCTTTATCTCTTAGGCATTCCCAGTGAGTAGCTTCACGGGATCCTTGGCTTCCCTGTAGATAGTGCCCAATTTACTGGAAGATTGAACCCCCATCTGCTCGCCCTCTGAGCGGTTATAACTTTTGTAATTACATGTTTCATGAATTTTACAGTCCTTGCCCAATGCATGGTGTCTTAGGCCTTATAAATTCCCTTTACTCTAGGCAAGCTTGATTGACGCTATGAGATACCTGACACCAGGAAGTCTGTTCCTAAAAAGACAAAGTCAGCAAAGTTAATTTTACTTAAAGTGTGCATTTCTCCAAAAGCATAGCTTCTACTTTCTCATCATTGTATTACGATTTAGGAAAAAGAGCAAAAAAATGCATTTCCTGCTCTCGGCCTGTCCTTCCAAGGATCTTCTCTCACACCTGGATCACAGCCTAAACCTTCCAATGCAGCCCAAACACCCCTGGCTTCAGGCCTATCTGGGAAAAATGGGGACTTGAATTTCATTACCTCATTCAAGCCTCCCACACATGCTCTTGCCGCAAGTGTCTTTGTTCCTAAACTTTTCCAAGAACTCTCCCAACTTTGAATTTCCCACCTCCCCCACACCCAATCTCCAGACCTCTCTTTCCTTGCTTCTCCCCGCCCCCCAACACGGACCACAAATCAAAGTCTCAGTTCTATCAGAAGTTCCTAACTCCAGTCAGAATGGCAATTATCACTAACTCAAAAAATAACAATTGCTGGAGAGGGTGTGGCGAAAAGGGAACACTCCTACACTATTGGTGGGAGTGTAAGCTAGTGCAACCTCTGTGGAAAGCAGTGTGGCGATTCCTAAAAGCTCTAAACACCAACCTCCCGTATGATCCCGCAATCCCCCTACTGGGAATATACCCTGAAGAACACAAATCACTCTATAGGAAAGATACCTGCACACATATGTTTATCGCAGCATTGTTCACAATAGCAAGAACCTGGAAGCAACCATGCTATCCATCAAAAGAGGACTGGATTAAAAAAATGTGGTTCATATACACGATGGAATACTATGCAGCCATAAAGAAGAATGAAATCATGAACTTCGCGGCAACCTGGATGGAGCTAGAGTCCATAATACTGAGTGACCTCTCACAAAAACAAAAAACTAAGTATCACATGTTCTCACTCATATAGTAGACCTTGATTATCCAACGTATTACCACAAGAAAATGACTGACAGTGGTGGAAAACTGGGGGGGTGTGAGGGGGATGGGAGTAATGGTGGTGGGTATCTATCTGGGGATGGGGAGACACCTCTTATCAACAAGGGTACCTGAACGAAACATTTTTGTATGCCTAACCCCTAACTGTACCCCACAATAACATAATAAAATAAAAAAAAATAAAAAAATAATATGATGTATAAGTATACTTTATTTCACACTCATGTTTTTAAGTTTTCATTTTTTTTTAAATACATTAAGCAAGCGTATTTAATATTGTGCATTTTATATAACAGGGAATTTTCCTTATTGGTTTTCTTTATTTATCTTCTCGTAAAAGCGCTTCTTAAATAGACTATTGAGAGAGGATGTAGGCAGAAGCTGGCTAGTCAGATAGACAGGAAAGGTCTTGAGGGGGAAGTAACACCTGTGGGAACACCCCGGCACCATCCCGTTTATATAACTAACAATTGAAAATGTGGTTAATGTGGTTAAGAACATCCTCTTTGCTCAAAGGGACTTTCTGCCATTTGGGCGCAGGTTTAATAGCTTAACTAGGTGTCCTAACTTGACCTAAGCTTATTATCATATCATTAGCATGATATTAGCATTGAGGTTTTACCCGCACTCCAATGGGTTTTTCTGTGGTACTTATGGGTAATAATCAAGACAGAGTAACTTTGGGCAAGGGCACGCATGCGCAATAAAGACTGGGACCAGAAAACAACTAGGAGGATGACAGATGGGTAACATGCAAATAAGAAAAATGACCCTAGAAGGGAGAGAGAAAACCCAGAACACTCCCCCACTGCCAGTAACCCATTTCAGGGCCCCTCTCTTCTTGAGAACTTTCTGTTGCTTAATAAACTTCTTTCACTCGTCCTTGTCATCCACGTTCCTTAATTAAGGAATGTTTGTTGTGAGAAAAGAACTTGAGGATATAAGCTGACAGCGCAGTTGAGAATTCCTGCAACACTATAGCAAAAAAAGAAAAACAAAATCAGAAAAATTAAAGTGAAGCAAATTGATCAAGTGAAAATTAAAATCAACAGACAAGTTAAACCTACATTATTCAAAAACCTCAGCAACATGGAGTAAAAGAAAATGAGAATTATGCATAGTTGATGAAAAATTTTGTTTTTAGCCATCAGAATCTTATTAAGTAAATTCATCTTAAGGTGGTTTACAAATATGAAACCTTGACATTTGAGTTGCAACATGGCTGACACAATAAAAGGTTTTTGTTTTATTCAGTGACACTTATCTCATTAAATTAACTATATTTTTCTCAGTGCTTCCCAATGAGAGTTATAACCATAAGCAACTCAAGTGCCACAAGTATAGGTAGTGTTAAAGCATTTTCAGTAACCCAAGAAATAATCCCCATACTGTTCTCCACCATCATTTTAAATGTTTGCTTGTATATGAGGTTAACTAAGGTGAATTGACTGCCCCTTACACTCTGGGTGGTTAAGTTATCTATGTCTCTTTTACCAACAGGAATATAGTTTATCATGATAGAGTGAGACTTTGCTTCCAAGAGATGCACAGTGGCCAAGAGAATAGTGTCACTGTGGTCAGTTTCCCACACCTGTTGCTGAGGTCTAATAATACCTGATCTTTAGCATGTTATCATCAGTTTCATGCTCACACACATACATATATATAAATACATACATACAGTCAGAGACACTTGAGCTTAACTAATCTCCTCTCTGGTGAGAGGTTTCAGTTGGCTTAAATCCATCCAGAGACAAAGTTGGAAGTAGTTCCTTGTTCAGCCTTCCTGTTTGTATGCCCACTTACTTTGTGGTGAATGTTATTGCTGACCTTAAAATCAATCTATCAATCTAGATAATGTTTAAAGTAACATGGGTACTAAAATTTACCTTAGATACTTTGATAGAGTTTAGCATTGTCAAATAAACCATTCAAGTATATATATAAATATTCAATAAAATGCATACATGACCAAAAAGTTCATGTTGTTTGTATATGAACAAGTAGCTTTTTTTCATAACTGCAAGCAACTCATTTTAAGTTTCCTGTATCCTTTCAGAAGATATAAATATTAACTTCTGTACTCAATTTTTATACTCATGTTCATATATATGTATACACACAATATAATGCATGGTATGCACACACTTAAGTAGCTTGCTTTTCCACTCAAAAATATATCTTGAAGGTCTTCTCATATTAATAAATATAGAATTATTGCACTCTTGAAAATTTGGAGAATATTTTATTGCAAATATACCACAGTTAATTTAAGGTATGTATCACAGATAGCTTTATAAATGATTTCTAATAACTTTTTGTTACAGTAAACATTGTCTGATTCATCTTTCTATGCACATGCAAGTATATAAGTTGGCTAGACACCTAGAAGTGAGATTGCAGAATCAAATAGTGTGTGTGTATTTTACAATTTGACAACTATGATCAAAGTACTTCCAAGAGGTTTCACCAATCAGTATTTATTTCTGTACTATAAAATGTACCTAACCAAGACAAAAAAATGAACAATGTCTAACTGCTTGATCCTTGGCAATCGAGTGTTTTTGAAAGCTCTCTATTGTCATTTTAACTGTATTTATTTAATTGTAAGTGAGATTAAGCATATATCTTAAATGTTTGAGTTGTTTGGATTCCATTACTAGGAACTGTCTGTTCACATCATTTTTCTGTATTTTGCCTACAATTGTTGCAAATTTTTGTCCCAGTTCATTTTTCTTAATTGAGCAATTTTTTTCTCAGAATTTAAATTTTGTCTCTACAACTGTAATTATCTTTTCCTTTAGGGATGCTTGGTTTTGCTATTTCTCAATTCATCCTAAGATTGTATATATAACATATCCATTTTTTTAATTCCAGAACTTCTGCAGTTCTATTTTTAATTCCCAGAACATTGATTTATCTGGAACTTATTTTGGAATTCCCAGGGGCTGCTCAGCGATTTCCAACCTGTGCAGTAACACAGAGTCCCACACCCAGAAGGACCCATGCTTGTTTCAGTGCTCTGCTCTTTGTGTCTTGCCATCTATAAATTCTGAATAACTTTAAAATGGGGCCTCATGTTCTATTTTGCACTCGGCCCTGCAAATTTTGCCTCTACATTTGCTTATATCATTATATTTTAATCATCTGTCTTGCCCCACTGCTTTGAAATGCTGGCTTCTTTATCATGCACTAAGCTTCCTGTATGCATTCAGGTTTATTTATGAAATACCCAGTCTGTTTCATTCATCTATCTTTATAGTCACAAACAAGTACTAATTTTTAGGAATACTGTAGATTAAGATCTGACTTGCTACTCTCGTGTTCCAGAAGTTTCTTATAATTATTTTATGCTTATTAAGCACTTAGTGTCACTTATTGTCACAGTATTTTAAAACCAGCCTTTCCAATTAAAAAAAGATGATTAAAAAAGTAATGAATTTTAACATAAATTAAGGATAAATTTTGTTTACAATATGCAGGCTTCTTACTGAAACAGGTAGACTCATATTTGCTCAAACGCCATTTTACGCAAATCAATATACTTCACTTTTTGAACTTTTTTTACTTTTATCTTTATTACAAATCAGGTATTTCCTTAAATATAATTTAAATTGTTGTATGTATATAAAACTTGTTGGTTTTTTAATATTAATTTAAAGCAGTGTATTTCCTTAATTTATCTTAAATTACAAGCATTTACTTTAGCTATCATTCACCTTTTCCATTATAGGCAATGATAATTTTGACTTCTTCATTTATTATTCCCCTCATTACAATTGCTTGTATAAGTTCACTGACCATGACTCTTAGACTTTTAGAACTATGATGACTCAATTTATGTTATTGGGTTTCCTGGAATTGTTTTTGTTGTTTTTGTTTTTGCTTTTTTACTATGATAATTGAATGTGATGGTTTTTAGGTGTTTCCCCATTAAATATGAGGTTGAAGAATATGTTAAGAATGTCTATTTTTGAAGAAATCATAATATTTCCTTCCTGTCTTTGTACTTATTGAGATGGTTCAATTTTTACTGGATTTTCAAACAGACTGAATCATTCTTGCACTCCAGGGAGAAACTCAAGTCTTGGTGATTCATGTCTTTAATGATCTACAACTTCCTTTTTGGTGATCTTTTTCAAGACTTTATGAAAGTGTTATATCTGATACATAAAAGTAGAGTAGTGGTTAAATGTTCCTTGCAGTTTTGATAGAATTCACTTGTGAAACTGAACAGACCAGGTTGTTCCTTGACATCTTTTAAATTTCTCATATGGTAATTGGTCACTTTAGATTTCCCACCTAATAGGCAGTTGCTTTCATTAGGCTATATTTTTCTGCACAATTTTCCATTTCATTCAGCTTTTCAAATATATTTGAAGAGAACTGACCCACATTTTAAATATCTATATTTGAATTCCCTTGAATCTGTGGTTATTTGCCCATTATCAGTTACAATTTTTTGAAATGATGCTCCCCTTTTATATCTTTGATTAAGATAATTATTGCATCCTCTATTTAAGAATTACTATTTTTACAGGGAAGCAGAATTCATGGTCTTTACATTTTAGTTTTAACATCCAACTTTAACTAATTTATCTCTTTTATTATCATTTATTCTTTCTACTTTCTTTGGCATGTACTTAATAGTTATTCCAATTGTTTATATTGAATGTTTAATTCCTTTATAATTTGACTATTTTAAGTATTTATGCATTTATTACTATGAATTTTTCTGTGAGTTTCTTCATGTATAAATTTTTAAAAAATCAAATGGAACGTTGTCTTTAAATTACAGTTTTATCTGAGGCAATCAGTTTTCCTCTTAGTAGGCATTTTTGATACTTTCTTTTTTCTATTGATTTTTTTTACTACAAAAATAATATGTTTATATTATTTATACTATTGGGACTGTTTTTTTTTCCTTATTTTGCTTAATACATGATTAATTATTAATCTAATGCACATTTTACAAAGTATATTATTTCATGATAACTTATACAAGCACAAGGATTACATACATATATATGAATTACGTATTACATAAGTTCATATCAATCTTATGAATTTATTTCTATCTTATTTATTATGTTACTCATGTTCTCTGTATTATTACACAATATCAGACTTACTGAAAAAAGTGATTAAGAAAAGAAATAAAAGTAATTTAGACGTAGGTGTTCACATTATTGTGCTTTTCTGTTTCTTCATGTATGTATTTTAGTTTTATTCTAATATTCATTTTATTTGTGAATTGTAATGCTATAATTGAGCTACATGTGTGATGTCTCATGTAAATAATTCATTATGACTGAGTCTGTCATTATGTTTTAAAAGCTTTATTTTACTTTATTATTATTATATTTGCCTTAAGTTCAAGTTTTCTGATGTTGATATTTCCTGTGATCATGTACATCACATTCACCTGGTATGTCTTTGTTTCCTTTTACTTCTGTAATATCTGACTGAATTTATTTCGGATATTTCTTTTTACCATTTAAGTCAATTATGCTTTTAATTAGCTTAATACTTTTGTTTTAATTTTTTTTTCTTTTTTAAAAGTTTGTATCCAAAGAAAAGGGAACTCTGATACATTGTTGGTGGGAACGTAAATTAGTACCTCTGTGAAAAACTGTATACAGCTTTCTCAAAAAACTAAAAATAGAACTACCTTTTGATCTAACGATCTCACTTCTGAGTATATATCTAAAGGAAGAAAAATCAATATATTAATTTTTAGTAGGCAGATTTTCATGATTTACAAATACTTGTATGACATTTGTTTAGCTTTTCTCATTGTATTTTATGTTATAGACCACAAACGCTTGATCTATGTAATAGTAAAATTTATACTACACAAGAAATAAACATGATACATTTGTACAAAGATTAGCAAACTTTCTGCAAAGAGCCAAAGAGAAGTAGTTTAAGCTATTTATGTCATATGGCATAATTTTTCTTTATTTTTTCTAGTTGATAATTATTCTTATCGAAAATGGTATATTAAATGAGAAGATTATGAAAATAGGTTTATTATTATAGGGGAAACAGAGTATCTTTTGTGTCTTTCTCTGTTTGAATTTTTTTTTGACAAAAAATTAAAAGTTCCATGAAGCTAGTGAAACTCTTCTTAAAAATTAATTATAATCTAAAAACTGTAAAGTAGCATTCTCCATACATAAATAACAGTGTAGTGATCAGTTAATCACCTTTTTTTGGGAGGGGGTAGATACTGTATGAAAAAGTAGTGGCAATGTACTACAGCACGACCAGAAATGTGATTCAGAGTGCGTCTGATATTCTTGGTGTTAATCTGCAAGAAGATTTGAAAAAAAGAGACATTTCTCTACTGTAACTATTTATTAATTTTGGCCAATTTATTTCCTTCAGTTTAAATTGGCAACTCTAATGCTGTTTTGGGTTAATGCAGTAATTGATTCAGTAGATGTCTTTCTTTTTCAAGTTCATATTGAACCAATAGCCAAGGTAACAAGATAAATTATAATATTAAAATGAACATGGCTGTAGATTTGGGTACTTTTTACAAAGGTTTGCTCATGGCATATTTGTATTAGTAACCGTTAGTGTTTGGTGTTGCAAGATTATGGGTTTTTTTTGAAAAGTTAAACTTTAGACCAAATTCTTAATAAATTTTTGTATTCTCCCTGTTCCTAAGGCATGGTGCTAAATTATCCAGAATTTAAGGTAACTATATAGCATCCATAAAGACATCCCACTGAATAGCTATTGACAGAATGCAATTTTCTTCAGTATTTTTCTTCATTATATTGTGCTGTACTTAACATAAGTTTTAAAATTTAGAAGGATTTTATTGGCATCAGGCTTAGTGTATTCTTAGTTTTCTGGTAACATGGCATCTTACCTTAGAAAGATAATTGATGTTTCAATCTTTTATTGTCAATTGATGTATGTAAGCTATGTGACATAAGGATATATTGATGCAGATGAAGGAATACTACATATAAAATCAGTAAACGTGACTTCTAATATAACTTGTCACAGCTAATAATCAACAGATCCAATAGTCAAACTTGCATTCTGTCTCTAAGGCCTATGCTCTTGCCATTGCAAAACACTGCCTATCAACTTTAAAAAATTATTAATTCATATTCATTGTTTAATTTTTTCTGTAAGCAATTGATAAAATAAAGCCTGTGTACAGCCAGTCAATAATCTATGTTTTAGTAAAAGTTTTATTTTAAAATAATTGTAAATTCACATACAATTGAAAGAAATAATACAGAAATAGTGAAGTCTCTTCATGTATTTTGCCCATTGAATTGTTTTGTCTTTTATTGTTGAGTTTTTAGAGTTCTTTATGTATTCTAGATATGATCTCTTTGTCAGATGTTCAGCTTGCTAATATGCTCTGTTACTCTCTAACTTTTCATCCTCAACAGAATCTTTTACAAAGCAAAAATGTGTAATTTGGGTAAAGTTAAATATATCAATTTTTCCTTTTATATATTACATTTTTGGTGAGAAGCCTAATAAATCTAGCTAGCCCTAGATACTGAAAATTTTCTCCTATAATTTTTTTTCTCTGAAATTTTTATTTCACTTTTATATTTAATTCTGTGACCTATTTGTGTTAATTTTTGTGTAATATGCGAATTCATTTTTTTTAATATCAAGGCTAGTTTATTTTGCCTATGGATGTCCAGTTGCTCACGCACCATTTGTTGAGAAGACAATTTTTCATCCATTGTGTTGTTTTTCCTTTGTCAAAACCAGTTGGACATATTGTGTGAGTCGATTTCTGTTTTATTGGTCTATGTGTCTATATCTTCTCCACTCCAACACAGTCTTGGTTAATACAGCTATGTAATAAATCAAAATTCAATATACTTGTTTTATTTTCAAAATTGTTTTAGATATTCTACATATTTTATTTTTATTTTCCATAGAAGCTTTAGAATCTTGTCTATATCTTTATAATCTTGTCTACAAAAATTGTGTTAAACATGTATATCAATTT
This sequence comes from Tarsius wallacei, assembly GCA_963574415.1. NCBI lineage: Eukaryota > Metazoa > Chordata > Mammalia > Primates > Tarsiidae > Tarsius > Tarsius wallacei. The sequence continues at coordinate 13,610 of CAUYQG010046925.1, read as the reverse complement.
AGGTAGAATTAACTCTTTTCTTTATTGAGCCTTTCAACCCATGAACATGGTATGGCTCTTCACATACTTCATGTAATCATATTCTTTGATTTATTTTATCAGTACTGTGTAGTTTTCAGCAAGCACATTCTGTATATGTTTTGTTGAATTTATACCTATGTGTTACATTTTTGAGTGACTGTAAATGGTATTTTATTTTTAATTTCATTGTCCACGTCATGGCTAATATACAGAAATACATCATACTAAAATCACTTATTAATTCTTTTTTAAAGAATTATTGGCATTTTCTATGTAGACAATCATATTACCTACAAGTAAGACAGTTTTAGTTTTTCTTTTTAATATGTACACTTTTAATATTTTTCTCTAACCTTATTGCACAGACAATAACTCTCAGTACAATATTGAATTAACAGTGGTGAGAGCAGTCTTGGTTTGTTCCTCTTCTTAGGATGAAAATATTCAATATTTCATCATTTAGTATAATCTTATCTGTTAGATTTTAACATTTTTTTCCAAGTCAAAGGAGTTTCATTTTATTACTATTTTAAGTGTTTTGTTATGAATAGATGTCAAATTTTGTTGTGTTTTTTCTGCATCAATTGATGTGATTATTTGATTTATTTTTTTATTATCCTTTTAATATGATAGCATACATCGACTGATTTTTAAATATTGGAACAACCTTGTATCCCTGGAGCAAACTTCATTTTGTCATAATGCAATTTGTTTTAGATATTGTGGAATTATATTTGCTAATATGTTATTAGGAATTTTTGTCTATATTTGTGATGTTTTGGGGCTATCATTTTTCTTTTTTTGTCTGGTTTTATTATTGGGGTAATACTAACTTTGTAAAATAAATTGTGACGTGTTCCCTCTGCCTCCAATTTTTAGAAGACATTGTACAGAATTGTGTTAACTGTTAAACATTTGGTAGAATTCTCCAGTGAAACCATCTGGGCCTGGAAGTTTCTTTTTGGTATGAGAGTTTTAAAATTAAAACTTTAATCTCCTTAGTAGTTATAGGGCTATTAAAATTATACATTTTGTATTAGGTAAATTGTAGTTTATATTTTTCAAGTACTTGGTCCATTTTATTTAACTTGTCACATTTAAGTATGTAGAGTCTTCACGGTATTCCCTCATTATTCATTTGGCATCTATAGATTCTGTACTGATGTTACTTCTCCATGCCTAATCACAGTCTTGTTACTCCCCTCCTGGCTTTGACTGTCATGTGTGGAGGTGGGACCACAGATTTTTTTCTGTAGTGCTTGTCTGGAGTAGTCATGTTGTTGTTTGAATGTTTTCTACCTGCTCAGTTCTCTCTTACCTAGTTCTGTGACTACGGAAATGCAGGCTTCTTTGGGGGTTACTTTTGTCTGCGTCCATTGTTGTTTCTGACTTCTTCATCTCCAAGTCCAGTACATATGAGGCAAAAAGAAAATCTCAAAGAACTCTCCACTGTGCATGAGTTCTGAGGTCCCTAGCAAGTCTATCTTCTCTCCACCTTTCAGGAGCTTTTTACATTTGCCTGATGTATAACTTCTTAGTAAAAGGAATAACGCAAAGCACGGCTACCTCATCTTCCCACAAGCAAAAGTTTCTATTTTGAACCCATGATGGTTTAAGTGTTACTTATTTAATCATTTATGCCATGTGCTTATATTTTCTCTGAAATATTCCTCTGATTTATAACTTGTGATTGCCTATCACTATTGATAAAGAACCTGTTATAACTTGGGGTAACCTATCACTAAAATATTCTTACATATGTTAGTAAAAATTTTAACCAAGAGGGTTGTTTTTTTTATATTTAGAAAACTATAAACAATTTTCATAGCTAGTCCCATTATTCATTATTGCAAATTTAAAATTATAAAATTTTCTAGGGTCAAATTCTACCATACATAAATATTTAATACAAAGTTTAAAAAGTTTGAGTAAGCCGGGCTCGGTGGCTCAGCCTGTAATCCCGTGCCTTTGGGAGGCTGAGGTGAGTGGATTGCCTGAGCCTGTGGGTTCCAGAGTCACCTGGGCAACTTGGCGAGACCTCATCGCTACGATAAATCAAAAATTAGCCGGGCGTGGTAGTGCGCGCCTATAGTTCCAGCTACTTGGATGGCTGAGGCGAAAGGATCGGTGGAGCCCAGCAGGTCGAGGCTGCAGTGGCTGGGAGCAGCCACTGCACTTCAGTCGGGGCGACAGTGAGAATCCAACTCAAAAAAAAAAAAAGTTTAAGTAGCAGAGCCTAGTTTATTCCTGTATTTCTCAAAGTGAATGTTTTTCTATAATTTCCTTTTTTTCATTAAACAAGCATATTAAGAGTTTTTTTCTTGTACTTATGCTTTGATACTAAAGCAGCCATATAAGCAAGGCACAAGTAATGGTGGATGACAAATTATTTTACTCATGACCTTATAAATCAAGTGACAGAATGCATGCCACTTGTTTTCATAATACTGCACATTTGTTAAAATTTGTTATTACTTCACAATAAACTAAGTTGAATCTTCTCCTTTATGGTACACTCTGTAATTCTGTCCAAGGCTAAGTGTGTGTATACATTTATTATCTGCTTTTCACCATTTAAAAATAAAAATTACAATTTTCAATAGCCTGGCACCAGTGTTTATTTGAATAGATAATTACAAGTTAAAAGCTATCCTTGTTTATCTATTTTTATTCTTTTTTGTCTTTCCTAATAGTGACTAACTCTATCAGAGTTTGTTTGTATTTGTAAACCAAAGAACACACCAAAATAGGTTCTACATATTTGAATGAGTTCAAAGCCATGATCTTTACAGCAGGAAGTATATAGCTTTTTTGAATTCTGACAATAAAACTTTGACACTAGCTTATATGAGCTACACACAAAAATCAAGAGCAGAAAATGTCACATTAAAAATGGCACTTCATTTTGTGTAGCTTTTAAATTCAAACTCTAACCCAAGGGCAATGTAAATTAATATAGTTGCAAGTGGGAAAGGGAAAAGGTAATTATGAGGTTGCAAAGAGCAGGTGGTTGTTTTATGTTGGTAAACTCAAAATGATGGAAAACAACAGTCCAATCAAGAGAAGAAAGCTCCACTAGATGACAGTGATTGCTAACGAAAGGATTTTTCAAAACTCAGCTCTAATTGCTAGTGTTAGGTAAGCAAATAGAGGATCGGAAAGAGATTGAGATATAAAGCAATGGAATGCTTAGATGATGTGAAAGCCATCCATACCTTTGAAAAACCCATTATCTAACAAGAAACAGGAGGTGTATGTTTCTCCCTGTTCCTGTAAATTCAAGACTTCACGCAATGGTAAGGCTCACTTTATCTGTTTGCCTTCTCTCAAGGTTAAGTCTTTTTCTATCTGCAGCGCACTATATAAAGGCAGTTTTTTCATATGTTTTGTCCAGTTTTCTAGTTGTTTATAGTAATTTGGATACAAATTACTGTCATGACATTCTAATCTGTGATATCTGCGTTGATTCTCATGCTAATACAGAGTTTTGCAATTACAGTTAACATTGAGCACTTACTTCTTTTGAGCTTTGCATATGAAGTAGGCATTAGAATTTTAATTTTCTTTATAAAATACAGAGACAGAAATGCTTTGGGTAATATATCTCAGGTCACACACCTACCTGAACCAGGACTCAACTGTGTAAATGTCTTACTCCAAAGCAAGCCTGTGTCATTAACTTCTATGAAGTAATAAACTGAAGTGGAGTAGTCACTTATGCAAGTGGTTTAAAACTCAAAATCCATCTTTCAAAAATAATACAACTTCACAATGATGACTCTGTAAACTGGAAAGCAGTATAGAAATATGAATAACAGTGATGGCCTTGGAGATAATGGCACTTCACAAAAGAAGGTCTTGAGTGGGTTGTGCACTCTTATTCACTATACTGCTCAAGATATATTTGTCTAGAAAGAAGCATTTTCATTTTCTAATCCAGAGCATTGGTCCAGTGCAGTCACTTCTCTGCTGTCACTCATTGAGTATCTACTCATTGTGATGGGCTCAACAGATAAAGAAAAAATAAAACATAATCCCTACTCTGGAATAGGGTGACATCTCACAGCTGTGTTAACTAGTTCCTCTCTACACATATCCCACAACTCCCAGCTGGATTTTTCTCCTTTCTTTGGCAACCTTATAAATTTATGTAGTTAAACTACATTCCTCCTCTCTGACACATCTATTTTACATCTTCTCTTTGCTCAAAGGTCCAACGTTCCTACTTCCACCTCCCTCCTAGCTCATGACATCTCATCTCATGCTTCTTAGAAAACAAGAGACACTGGGAAAGACACAGCCTATCTGCCCTGATCCTGAGCTGCCCAAACTGCTCAGGTGCATTTCAAATCACTCTATTTTTGCTCTGGCTTCCATTTCTTCTTGCTTTCCCTAGGACTTTATTTTTTAATTATAGCTTCTCCCTCCTGTATCACCATTTTGTCCCTTTCTACTGGACATTTTTAGCAAACAAACATACCCTTTTTAAAGAAATAGATAAGTATGTGGACCTTTTTTGATCTCATTTTCTGATTCAACTCTTGCATCTGTTTCTCATATAGCACAATTCCTTAGAAGAGTTGCTTCTAATCCCTGCCTCCACTTCCTCCCCTCTTTCTGGCCTCCTGTCAGATTTGGGCTTGACTTCTCCACAGAACTGCACCAATAACCTGCATCCTTCCATATGCATGCAATGATTAAATTTTTGGTTTTGTTTGGGTTATGTCTTATTGCTTCATGCTTTCTTGAAACACTTTATTCACATGTCATCCAGCATGCCATAATCCCAGTTTTTCTTCTCTTTTCTCTACCCCTTCTTTTTCTCCTTTACTGGGTCATCCTTTTCTTATTCGCTTAATAGTTGTTTGCCACTTAGCATTAAAATTGCTCCATTCTGTATGTGCATTTACTACCTGAGTGTCAGTTTACATTTCCAGCTGTCTTTACTGTATCTTAAATTATTTAACCCACTTCTCTTCTTTTTGACGTTCCATAGACATGTCCAAATAGACATATCCACAAGAGAATTCTTCATTTCATCCTCTTCCAAGTTTCCAACCCCTCCATTTTTCCATTTCATAAATATCACTGACATTTATTTAATTGCTAAGGTCCAAAACCTAGAAGTCATACCTCATAACTCATCAATCATCAAGTATTATAAGCTCTTCTTGGAAAATATACCATAATCTCATCACATCTCACCATAATAATTAATAGAACTTGACTGCAAGCCACCAAAGTCTCCCAACCTACTTTTCTCTTTTCTTCATTTGATTTTCTAAAAATCTCTTCTTCATACAGGACCTGGTGTCATATTTTCAAAAGCTACTCGAGATTATACATACACTTTCCCTGCAGAAAACACTTCACATACTTCTATGACACATGAAATTAACTCCAGTGCCTTCTGGTCCTGGCCCTTGGCTGCCCCTCTAACGTCATGTCCACCACTCCAGTCAGAGCATGCATTCCAATTGGCTGTACCAGCCTTCTCAGAAAGATGTCTGCCAGGTTGTCCCTGCATCGAGGTTTTTTGCATGGGCTGTTCTTCCTGCCTGGAATGCTCTTTCTAAGACATTTTCATCGTTTCTGCTTCACACTTTTAGCATTCTGGTCCCCTTGGGTTTCCTCAGTCTGGTGATTTCTGATCATTTTAATTAAGACATTACACAGGTATACACTTGCTGCCTCCTATCACACTGCCATTTTTTGTATTTTCTTAGCAGATATCACTACGTGAACATATTATATATCCATGTTTGTTCACTCTTTTTACTGTTTCAGTTCTATGAGGCTAAGAACACTGTGGACTCTTTATCCTGACAAATTGGAAAGCAGGTTTCTTAAATTTTCAATTTTATAGAAAAAGACAATCTCTGCCTACCAACAAGACTTGTATAAAGAATCCCAGCAACATCAGATGTCATTCAGATGTTTGTTCATATGACGGGGTTGCCTCCAAAAATGAAATTATCTTTTGATGAGTGGGCCCCTTGTACAAGCCTCTTCCACTAGGAAAGTGTTCTAGGAACCCATCACCATCAGTGTACCCGCCAACACTGTTGTGAGAGGCTGAATTCAGCTCCAGTGATTTTTTTCTTTATTTTTTTTTGGAGATTATTTTCAATGCGTTTGCCCATTTCATGATGGGTCATTTACAAGTGTACCTGCCCACACCACACTGAGTGTTCACCACTTTTTGACTAAAAACAGAATGAAACCCATGCCCATCATCCTTCTTGTTCTCTCTCTAAACGACTTTTTTTTTTTTCTTTAGTTTCCCGATGAAAAAAGTTCTCAAAGGGAAACGTTTTGCCAATGTGGAAGAGATGAAACAAAAAAATGCCAGAAGCATTAAAAGACATCAAAATTGACAAATTAAAAAAACTGTTTTGAGCAGTGGAAAAAGTGTCTCTATGGGTGTATTGCATAAAATGGAGAATTCTTTGGAAGTTTAAGCATGTAAGAATAAATACACATTCTTTAAAAACAGATTCCAGTTTTTTGGTCCCCTGTTGTATGTGGAAACATTCACTACAAGAGTCAAGGAAAGAATCCTAAAGTTGCATCACAATTAACTTATGGTCGGAGAAAAATAATGCAAGGACAGCGAGAGTTGGAGTCTCACTCTGTTGCCCAGACTGGAGTGCAGTGGCCGCTCCCGGCCACTGCAGCCTCGACCTGCTGGGCTCCAGCGATCCTTCCGCCTTAGCCTTCCAAGTAGCTGGAACTACAGGCACGCGCTGCCACGCCCGGCTAATTTTTTGATTTATTGTAGAGATGAGGTCTCGCCAAGTTGCCCGGGTGGGTCTCGAGCCCGCGGGCTCAGGCAATCCACTCACCTCGCCTCCCAAAGTGCGGGATTACAGGCTGAGCCACCGAGCCCGGTAGAAGACAGATTTTAATACTTGTAAGAAGCAACTAGTTTCAAATACAGTAAACAGAATGAATAGTATAAGAACAACAACAACAAAATGTTCACTGAATCAAGCTATCTGACCACTTTTGATCTGGGCAAGTAACAGTTTCAATAAAATGGCAGACAGCAACATATTAAGACAGAAATATAAGAAATAAACTTGGAGTTTTATTTATATAGTTTGAATAAAGAGAGGGAGGAAAATGACAAAGTCTAGAGGGGTGAGAGAGTTGTGGAAGGTTTCTATTTTATGACAGGAGAGATATGATTGTGTTTGCTGAATGTGAGGAATTGAGTAAAAGCCAATATAGATCTGGAAAGTCATTGTAGATATGGAAAAGAAGTTATAATAGTATCTAATGTTTTAATAAGTTTCCAAAGGGATTGTGAGGGAATATTTTAAACACAAGTGAAGATTAGCTCATGACTGGAAGAAACTGCATCTTCCACTGGACTTGCAAGAAGGAAAATAAAATGGGTCTCTGTAGGATCTGGTCAAAGACAGACTTTGTAAAGTGATTCAGGAGGAAAAAATTGACAGATTTTTTTTTTTTTAACTTTCCTCTGCCTCTGGTCTATATTCTGTCTGAGGTAGGAGACATCACCTTCTGCTACCTTTTGAGAGTTTTAAGAGACAGGAGTAAGCTGATCAGGAACATACAAAAGAGCAAGTTAGTTTTAAGAATCATCAAGGGGCCAGGCTCAGTGGCTCAACCTGTAATCCCGCGCTTTGGGAGGCCGAGGTGAGTGAATTGCCTGAGCTCGCGGGTTCGAGACCTGCCTGGGCAATTTGGTGAGACTTCATCTCTACAATAAATCAAAAAAATTAGCCGGGCATGGTAGCGCGTACCTGTAGTGCCAGCTACTTGGAAGGCTGAGGTGGAAGGATCGCCGGAACCCAGTAGGTCGAGGCTGCAGTGGCCAGGAGCGTGCCACTGCACTCCAGTCTGGGCGACAGAGTGAGACTTCAACTCAAAAAAAAAAAAGAATCATCAAGGGCTGAAGACTATGAGTCTAGAGTGGTTCCATCCTGTGATTTTTCATTGCTCTGCAATCTTGGTAACGGAGTTTTAAAAAAGATCGACTTTTTAAAGATAAAGATTTAGGCCTAGGATTTTGAGAGACATATGGAATTTAGGATAAGGGCTCCACTGAAAATAAAAATAGTGATAATAATTTTAGTGCTTGGTTCTGGTATCTAGAGATTGATTAGGAATGGAACTAAGAGATTGCGTCAACATGGACAAAGGAAGGGCCCAGATATTTTTATGATGGCAAAGAGCAGTAGTAGTGCGAAAGGGAATGATAATTGTAAGCACAGGAAGCTGCAGCTTGAAACTGAGATACCGAAACTTAATTGGATTTTAAGACTTCAAAGAAGCTGTCATTCCAGGCAAAGAGATGGTCAAAAATACATTTATACATTTAAGTAGCTAAAGTTGCATGTTTGAGCATTTATAAATTATTTGTTTGTTTGTTTTAACTATAAAATAGTATCCAAGGAACAGAGTTCAAAAGACTTGAAGGAATTTAGTGAGAAGGTGGAACATAAAGAAAAAGCCAATAAAAATATAGAATGAGGAAAACTGAAACATGGAAGATGATGGCTGACATGGAATTGTATTTAACTGGACCTGCAAGTGACACAGTGAAAGGAATGGTAGGATCAGCTGGGCTTCTAGTTGAGAAAGCTATTTGGCTGAAGTAATTCCAATGTTTGTGTTAACTGACTCTCCTGTAGTCTCTGGGAATAGATTATTTCTCATTTTCAAAAACAAAAAACAAAAAAAAGCTTTCAACCAATTCAAAAATAATGAGATGGTAGGGGGCTTGACTTGTTTTACTTCGTTTTAGAAACAGAGTCTACCGGTGTGGGTAAGGACACTTAAACATCTCCAAAGGAACAAGCCATGACCTGAATTGGCCATACTGGCTTGGTCTGGAATATGGAACAGTGTTGCAAGGGTTTGATTTTGTGACCAGGGGAAGGGGTGCCAGTGAGGGGAGAATTACCGCTTCTTTTCTTCCCTTTTGAATTTTATATCCTGTTCAGATGCAGCACTGAATTCTCCACTGCTTAACCTCATCTCATTTGACATTGTTCTTTGACAACTTGAAAGGTTTGGAAGACCGTTTACCAAATAGGAGCAAAGGACTGACTCTCTGAAATAAAAGTTCTAAAATGCAGACAATTTTCTTACATAATGAAGTTTGATATTAATGGTTTACTATTTATTCAACTAATATTCAACAAAAATATTAAATGTCTATCAAGATATATTTGTTTAAAGTTATAATAGTTTTAATTGAAATATGTTCATTCAAAATATATATGTTCATATACTCAAATGTTACTTTCTCTAGGATTTGTTACTTATAATCTGATTTTTTTCCTTGTGGAATGTAAAGTCATAGACTTTACATTGTTTAAAAATTATAAAAGCAGAATATAGTTGAACATACAATAATTTACTAGTCCACTACAGATATTTCTGTAAAATAATATTTAAATAAAATCTGTGCTCAGGAAATGAAGTTGGCATATGAATTAGCAAATGAAAGAGATACTATTATGTTACCCAAGGGGGCTATTTTCTTTTCAACATGCAAATTATCTAAGCACTCAGAGTTTGAGAAATGGAATGGCATTGGATTTCTATTACAGAAATAAGTGTAAACATTTTGAAGAACATTATCCAAAATGATCATAAGACGCATCTCTGAAGGAACTATGGTTATGATTATGGTTGTGTTTGAGTATTTGCAATTCCCCAGTAATACAAAATAAAGAATATTTCTTAAAGAGAATATGACTAGGCTAATAATTAATGAATAATTTTCAAGAATTAAAAAGTCATTACTAATGGTTTAGAATTATTTTGCAGGTTTTCTGTAAAGAAAAACCCAATGACTGTTTCTATAGGACTTTCCAATCAGACTTGCAAGCACTTTGAAGGCAAGGTCTGGGTCTTACTTATATTAATTCTTTCAACAAGAATGAACACAGTGAAGGAATTCCAACCTGAGTCAAATTCTGGTAAGAACAGAAAGATGCAATATATCAAAGTTTGCATTCAAGATTCAAAGTATTAAGTTGATAAAATCACAAATAGCACCCATTCCTCCCTCCTAAATTATACCAGCATCACCCCTCTTTCTTTCTTTCTTTCTTCTTTTCTTTCTTTCTTTCTTTCTTTCTTTCTTTCTTTCTTTCTTTCTTCTTTCAAGTTAGGGTCTCACTCTGTCACCCAGGCTGGAGTACAGTAACATAATGACAATTCACCACAGTCTTAACTTCCTGGGATCAGGCAATCAATCCTTCAGTCTCAGTCTCTCGAGTAGCTGGAATTATGAGTACACGCCACTGAATTTGGTTATTATTTATTTATTTATTTATTTATTATAGAGATGAGGCTTTACTATGTTGCTCAGGCTGATCTCAAACTCCTGGGCTCAAGCTATCCTCCCACTTTAGCCTCCCAAAGTGATGGGATTACAGGCATGAACAACTGTACCTGGTTCATCACTTCTTACCAAGCATTCAGAACTTGATATGCTAGTAACCTTTCTGTGTTATGTCATCTATAGAATAGGGTAAAATAATACCTACCTCAAAGGACTATTGTGAGAGTGAAATGAGTACTAAAAATTTTGCACAGTGTGCTGTACTTGATCAACTATAAATCCCAACATGTATTAGACAATTTGATGATAGTGACATTGACAACAACATGACACTTAGGACTTGGTGTCCTGAAGAGTTTTGCCCTCTTTATTCTAGCTTGTAAATGGTCAGCAGCCTTTCACATGGTGGCGTGGTTTCTCTCCTGCCAGAGGCCTCTCCCACTCACAACAGGCTGCTCCATCTCCTGCTGCCCAGACTGTGGCAGTCTGGGTTCAAGCAGGAGACAGAAACCACAAGTAAGTTACTCATAATTTAATATGAGAAGTCTTAATTATGATAAAAGAGTAACCCAAGACACCAAGAAACTCCATTGGTACTCTAGGGATGCAAGAGAAAACCCAAGAAACATGAACTTGGGAGAGGTTCAGACCTCTCTGAAAAGTGTGTGGGTCTGCTTATGGAATGGCAGAGATGTTTGATTGTTTGGCTAGGCTGGAGTAGATCTATGGCTCTGGGCCTGCCACAGGTCACCCTCAAGAGTGCAGGCAGGGAGCAGGCTATCGGAGCCAGTGGTCTGGGCTACAGTGGGTGTCCTAGTCCTGGTGGGGGCAGGTAACCTTCAAAGTACATGGGCTACAAGGGGACATGCAAAGGAAGCGGCAGCTCTGTGTGGAGTTCTCTGGCCCAGGTGACTTGGAGAGGGTCTAGATGGCTTTAATTTCCCCTCAGAGAGGAAGGCTGCAAGTTTGCATAGTTTGCATTCTGGGCTGACTCCACCTGATGTCTTCCCCTGCTGCTGAATCCCCACCACCCAAGTGGAAACTGCAGGATGCCCCTTCCCCTACACTGTCTCTCAGGACCCATTTACCGACATCATCCTCTCTTTAAACTAGAAATTCTTAAAGAAGTTTTGTTGATCACAGACAGCCAATTGAAGGGCTTATTTGGAGATAAGGGGCCATAAATTGATTACTAACACATGCTCTTTAAGTAAAATCTCTATGTTGATTTATATATTTGCAATTGATCAATGTGTTTATGGGATTGCTGTTTACTTTCTTTTCATGAGGAATAATTCGTCAACAAGAAAAATTGTAATAGTCATCTTTCTAAAGTGAGGCTAATTGATTTGATTTTTTTTTTTTTTTTTGAGTTGGGATCTCACTGTGTCACCCAGGCTGGAGTGCAGTGACATGATCATGGCTCACCCACAGCCTCGAACTCCTAGCTCAAGTGATCCTTAGCCTCCTGAGTAGCTAGGACTACAAGCATGCACTGCCACACCCAGCTAATTTTTCTATTTTTCGTAGAGACGGGATCTCACATTATTGCCCTGACTGGCCTTGAACTCCAGACCTCAAGTGATCCTCCTACCTTGGTCTCCCAAAATGCAGAGGATTACAATTATGAGTCACTCTGCCTAGCACAATTTGATCTTAAATAGAATTTTAATTCACAAACACTTGGGTCATGCATATGGTTTCCAGAACACTTTCCCCAGAAAAGCACTTAGGGTTATTTTTCTGTCTCTGTTTTATCATCAGCAAAATAGAGATGATGATACCATAACTGCTTGTCTATGTCACAGCAGGGAGTCAGATGAACTGTGATATGGAGAATTACTCAGCAACCATCAGATAGTATTATCAGATATTATGTTGCCCCTTACTTTTTGATACTGTTCCTTTATCAGTGATAAGGTATCCACTGGGTTTAACTTTTCAAAGACCAATTAGAAGTCTTTGTCTTTTGTCTAAATCTTTCCCTGTTGTAATGATTGCAAGTTTGCACAATCATGACCTTCTTATCCCCCCCAAAAAGATTTTGAGTCATTGAACAAAAAACATTGAAATTTCTTTAAGCATGGATGAATTTTATTTCAAATTTCAGTCATTCAGTTAAAAGTGAATGAAATTTTAGCTGAATTTTAGTTTGAAAGGGAGGAATCTATTAAATGGAGGTGGCACTACATCAAAGTGAGAGAAATATTTTTGGGAGAAACTGAGTCGAATCCCTCTGTTTCATAGCTTTTCTCTTCCATAGTGACTAAGGACCCAGGCAACAAATGAAATTAAAAAACCAAAAAGTACCACATTTACCAAGTATGCAAGGAGTTGGGTTTAGGTTTAAAACACTGCCATGGTCATTTCTGTCACAAAAGGGCTTAGACTCTAGTTCAGAGAGGGATGTGCATTACCCTGTCACTGTAGCACAGAAGAGTGTAAATTTGTCTCCAAGAGAGTAAGAAGAGGAGTGAGAACTGTCTGCCCAGGAGAAGACCGCGAAGTCAGTGAACAGCCACATCTTATATAAAACATCTTACATGTTCCTTCTCTGTTCTCTTTTCATAGGTTGGAGAGAAAGTGAAGGAACTCAGAGAGAAAAATGCTGAATTAGTCCAAGCTTATTTTGAAAGCATGTAATGTAGGAGAAAGATTTAGTTAAAGAATATTTCCTAAACTAAAATACAGGCAGTTGGTTGTCGGGGTATGAGTTTTCAGATTCTGGAATTAATAAAATTGCTAGAATCCAGGGCCACAAACCATCCTGAGAGGGTTGGTTGTATCGAAGCCAGAAAGTGCAAGTAGATCCTGTGGGAGTTCATGTCTCACCAGCAGAGACTCTGGGAAAACTTGTAAAAGTGCAACCAAACGATACCTATTTTTTCACTGTTTTGTTTCTTTAGTTTTAGCATCACTATTCTTAGTTTTAGTATCACTATTCTTGGATATACGTTATTGTGCTAAATGCTGTAGCTAGTCAGATATTTTAAATAAAGACTTACAAATCTGTCCTACAAATACCTCAGTTTGCAGACTAGAAATGGATGGAGCCTAGCACCATGAGGCTGCTCACCCAGGATGTTTCTATTGTCCTAGATAAACCACAGGAAGGTTTTCTTTTTTTTTCTTTTTTTTTTTTTTTTTTGAGTTGGAGTCTCACTCTGTCGCCCAGACTGGAGTGCAGTGGCCGCTCCCGGCCACCGCAGCCTCGACCTGCTGGGCTCCGGCGATCCTTCCGCCTCAGCCTTCCAAGTAGCTG
>CAUYQG010046922.1:0-23636 GCA_963574415.1 Tarsius wallacei | reverse complement strand
CATCCTTGATCTACTGGGCTCAGATAATCCTTCTGTCTCAGCCTTCCAAGTAGTGGGAACCACAGGCATGCTCCACCATGGCCAGATAATTTTTCTGAGTTATTGTAGAGGCAAGGTCTTGCCATGTTGGCCAGCTGGTCTCGAACTCCTGGACTCAGGGAATCCTCTCGCCTCAGCCTCCCAAAGTGTACCTTACAGACATGAGTCACTGCATTGGCTTTCACTTGTAAATATTCTTATTCTAGAATCTAAAATCACTTACTTGACAAATATTTATGAAGACCTTTTTATACTGCAAAGCACTATGACAGGTACTGGGTATAGAGTGCTGGGCCAAACATGTATCTTTACTGACTTTTTAGAGTTTACAGTATATGAGAGGAAGAATACAGGTCACAAAATAGGCAACTGCAATGCAGTGTAATTACAGGACAGACAGGGCGTAGGGTGCTAAGAAAATACATAAGGGGAGGATTTACTTATCACAATTGTGAACCATCAGTTAAGCATTCCTATAAGAAAGTTTAAAGTGAGGACAAGAAAATAAGTCAGGTAAGAAATGCAGGAAAGAATGTTCCAAGAGAGCAGAATTCATTTGGGGACCTGAGAATGAAATGTTAGGGGCAGAGATAAAGCTGCCAGATGAGCAGGGTCTGGAGGCATATGACATAAAGGACAAAGAAATCATGAAAAGGGATCAGATTTGAATCGCCTGAGTGACAACGTGGATCAGAATCAAACCAGGGTGACAAGAGACTGGAAGTGGCAGCAGCACTGGAAGCTGAGGCCACCTGAACATCCCACTGGAGGGTCCTCTTCAGCCCTGTCCAACAGAACTAGAACGTCAGACAAAAATGGGACCCATAGATGATACAATTTTCTAGCAGCTACATTTTTTTAAAAGGACAAAGAGGTATGAAAATTTTGATAATACATTTAACTTTACACACCCAAAATAACATTGTCAATATTATAATTTTAACATGTAATCCAAAAAACAAATTATGAATGTGATGATTTATACTCTCTATTCATATTAAGGCTACAGACACCAGTGTATATTTTATATGCACATCATATCGCAATTTGGACCAGTCACATGACACTAGTGGCTACTGTACTGGATTGTGCAGGTCTAAGAGAAAGATGATCACGGACAGTATTTAAGCAAAGTACACAAACACCGAAGAATGTTTAAGATTCAACAGGGCATGGCAATGAACTGAACTGAAGTACAGGGAAACACTGCCAGATCTCTGCCTCCATCGAGTACTTTTTACTGAGCTAAGGAACACAGGAAAAAAATATTTGGAGAAGATGATACACTCAATTTTAGGCTGGTTGGACTTGAGACATCTAGGTGGCAATGTTAAGTAGGTATTGAGTTTTATGAATGTGAATGTAACGTGAAGTTCAGGTATAAGAATTGGGCTGAACATACAGTTAGGAATAATGAGGATATAGAATGTAATTTCAGTGCCAAAGTATAGAGAAACTATAGCAGAGCCTAGGGACCATGAGGAGCACAAGCCTGTAAGGCACTGGCAGAAAAATATGTCTGAAAAGAAGACTGAGCAGTAGTTAGTCAAAAGGACAAGCAGAAGAGTCTGGTAACAGACATGATGTAGCTCTCCCACTCCACTGCTACCACAATATTTGCTGAGACCAGTACCAAGACTGCTAGTCCCTTGACCTTGAGACACTCTCTTCCCATCATTTGCTCTTGTCTGCCTCCCTTTTCTTTTCTTCTTCTTCTTTTTTTTTTTTTTTTTTTTTACCATACTATGTCTCGTTTAAACTACAGTATTGACCAAAACCAAAACCTCCTTGCTGCACCTCCTTTTCTTACATCTGGCTTGGCAAAATTGCAACCCATATCACACAGCTGAGCAAATCAGCATCACCACAAATCACCACAAATTTGTGTATGACACTGCTTTGTATTTATACTTGTGCCTTAATAGGGCTCAACAGTACTTCAATAGGGCTCTCAATGTTGCCCAAAAATTCTTCTATGTTTTCTAAATTGTATACTGAAACTACCTTCTTAAAAAATATTCTAAACAATAAAAAAAAAAAAGGATTCAAGAATAGCTACGAGCATGGAAAATATCACATTCTAAGAGTATCATAATGTACATTACTAGCCCTCCTGTTTGCAAGCTTCAGACCAAGCTCCCTCTAAGAGGGCAAGAATTCCTGCCATGGCATTTAATTCCATCACTTGCCACTCCAGTTATCCAACTCCCCTCATAATCTTACTCTGCACATAGCTTTTTTCCAACAACCTGTAAACATGCTCTCTATGGAGCCCTGTTTACTCTGCTGATAGCTACCAATTTCTCTATGTTCCACTCTTTTTCTTTCTCATCCAACCTTCTTAAAAAGTAATCAACATGACATGGCTCCATTTTGTCATCTATTTATTCCTTAAACTATCCTAAATCTTGTTTTTGATATATAACTCTACAGTTACTTTAGCTAGTCAATTTAAGTTGGCAGTAATAAGTTGCTAAACATAATGAGTTTTTTTCAGATTTTATCAAACTGACTTCCAAACAAGCAGTAAAAATTAGGGAAGTCCAACAGAATTCATTACTTACAAATCTACACCTATGTATAAAAAGTATCTTTTTCTGAATATTTTCTAAGGTTTTCCTCATATATATAAAACATATTTACATATGTACTAGTGTATAGCTGCTCTTAAATGAACCTACATACATCAGAGCACACAACTGAATAACACAAGTAGAATTCTGGTAATTTATAAATCAGAATACCCACCTGATTATCTGAGAGCCACATAGCTGTCAATTGCTGTAGCTTTGTAAAGCTAAACGGCAAACTCTTTAATCTGTAGGAAAAAATTCAAATAAAAATTAAACTTAAAAATGAACAAGAGCTAAATTCAACAGTCTTCTGAACAATGATGTATAAATGCACATAAAAATCCGACAGAAAAGTCCTACATCTTTGTACAGGGCTTTGTATAGGATATAAAACAAAATATTATCTAGTTTTATAAGAATAAGTTTTAAAAACATAACTCTTCAAATGAATCAATTCAGCTGACAAGAAAACAGATACAGTAAGCTCCCTACATACGAACGAGTTCTGTTCTGAGAGCATATTTGTAAGTCCAATTTAGTTCATAAGCCCAACAAAATTAGACTAGGTACCCAACTAACACAATTGGCTATACGGTACTGTACTGTAATAAGGTTATAATACTTTTCACACAATACATAAAAAACACACACACAAAATAAAGAAAACTTTTTAATCTTACAGTAAAGTAAGTCTCCAACATATGAACAAGTTCCATTCTGGAAGTACATTTATAAGCCCAATTTGTTTTAAGTACAACAAAGTTAGCCTAGGTACCCAATTAACACAATTGGTTATATAGTACTCTGTGTATTTAACAGGTTATACTGCTACCTATTGGAGAGAAATAATACATTAAAAAGCACATGTTCACATCTTTGAAAGCTCACAACTTGAAGGTTTGTATGTAGGGGGCTTCCTGTATCTTGAAAGGTCACTGTAACTCCCTGGTCCATAGGTTGGATAAGAAACATATTATTCAGTGGTACTACTTTGATGTTGGGACGAAAGTCATCCACGAATGCAGGGTGGCCCGGAGCATTATCAAGCAGCACAAGAATATTGTATGCAACATCCCTCTTCAAGCAGTATTTCTCTATCTCCAGGATAAAGTGGTGGAAAAACCAGTCCTGAAAAATGGCTTGTGTAACCCACACTTTGGGGTTACTCTTCCACACAATAGGAAGAGAGCCTTTGGCTATGTTTTTAAGGGCTTTTTGGTCCTCTGATTGTAAACTAAAAGAGGCTTCAGCTTGTATCACCAGAAGTACTGCCACCAAACAACAGAGTTAGCCTATCCTCTGATGCTTTATAGCCTGGCATCAACTTTTTCTCTTTACTGATGTAACTTTGGTCTGGTATCGTCTTCCAGTACAGTCCTGTCCACATCATCCACATCAAAAATCTGCTCAGGTGAACATGCACCTTCATAATTTCCATGCAGTTACCATATCTGCACTTGTTTCCTCACCACTAACTTTTATGTTGTGAAGGTCAGCCCTGGCCTTGAACCAGTGAAACCAGTCATGGCATTAAAAGATGCACCCTCGGATTCTTTGCTGTGTTTCTTCTTCAAGTCTTCGTAAAGACTTTCAGCTTTCTCTTGAATCAGCACTAAGCTGCGCAGGATTAGACGCTAACGCTGATCCTGCATCCACACACTGAGTCGTTTCTCCATCTCCTCCATCACTTTTCCACACTTCTTCAATATTATTGTCAACGTCATCGGCACAGCAAACTTCAGATGTTCCATGACCTTGCCCTTGTTCTTCAGAATCGTGATGACGGTTGAACAACTCATGTTATAAGAACAAGCAACGTCTACCATCTTTTCAACTCACTCCACTCTCTGAATTATTTTCACTTTTGTTTCCAAAGCTATCACTTGGTCCTTCTTGGCAATACCAGCTACATCATTGCTGGTTTTATGTTTGCTTCCAGACATCCTGGGCTTGAATTGAAGATACTGTACTACTGTATACTATACAGTACTGTAAAGTACACAAAGCACAACCACTTGTAGAAGATGCACACGTGTGACAATATATGCCAGACACGTGAACTTATGTGATTAGACATGTGAATGAACATTCACATCTTTAAAAGTTTGCAACTTGAAGGTTTGTATGTAGGGGACTTACTGTACTGTAATAACATCAAAAACATTTTTGATCCAAGGTTGGTTGAATTCACAGATATAAACCCACAGGTACAGAAGGCCAACTATAATACAAATACTCATTAGAATGTCAAATTAAAACTGCACCCCATTTAAAACAGAGTATCTACTTCAGCTTTGCTATTTCATGCCTAACTAGTCTGTGCCTATCTTTCAAGGCAATTTGTGATAATCTTGTGCTCTAGTTAGGGAGTAGAAAGTACCGGTTAAAACAAGACTTAATAAGAAAGCAGTGGTTCACTAAATAAAAATGGAAGTTAGAATATTGTAACTAGTCAGAAAACTGAGTTTAAATTGTAGCTCTATCTTATAAACAATGCGAGTCCTTAAATCTGAGTCTTAAATCTCTCCTGCATAAAATGGGAATACCTATTATACTATTTCATAGAGCTCTTTTGAAAATTTCATAAGATACTATAAAAGCAAAATGTAAAAACACTCTACAAATGTTGTTTTATCATTATTAGTATTTTTACCTCAAGAAAAAGTCTGAATATTTCATTTTTAACTTGAACACTGTTCCAATTTAACAAGCCTAGTGATCAATTTGCTCTGCACCTTGCATTTGTTGTCCAAGCTATGTGAATGAGTGCCTAACCACACCTCTGCCTAGAAAAACATAAGCAACAGAACAGATTTGCAAGTTGCTTTGTTCAATAGTAATATTAAGGTAAAAATCTGACTTTAGGAATAAAAAAGGTTACTATAAGAAGAGAATAAAGGTTGTATAGATAAGTCAACCCAAAATGAAAAGTAACAACCATAGTATGACAAATTAACATCAGATAACATTAAATCATTCTTTCTATTTAAAAATAAAATAAAAATATGGAGTAAGTCCTCAATTAATGTGATAGGTTCCTGGAAAATGCAACTTCAGTGAAACTTAGTATGGCAGGTCCTCAAATAATATCATTTCCTTATAACATTGATGAGGAAAAAAATTTGGTTTCGTTGTATGTTGTTCCAAAAACCTAGCGATGACATTAAGTGAAGACTTATGATATGAAAGGAGGAACAAACACTAGCTATTCTATCACATATCATATGAAACTTTAATTTCATTGATTAAAATGTCTTCTATAACCCAATGGATAAATACAGTATTACAAACCTATTGTCACTTAAATTAATAACTTTTAATTTCTGCATATCACCCATTTCTTCTGGAAGTGTCTCAAGTTTATTAGAATGAAGAAACAGTACAGTTATATTTTTCCAGCTTCCAATCTGAAAGAGAAATATAAATTGGAGATAAAAAAATTTGGTTGTTGATCAACATATGAATACTATTTTTTAAAGTTATGAAAAATACTCTTCACACTTATAAAAGGAATAATTATTAGACATTGATTTCCAGGTATAAAGTATTTAGGAACCTCTTCTAAGTTAACATAGCTAGTTATTATTCAGAAAGTAATTAATAAATTATTTTATTTAAAAAAGTGAAGCCACATTGAATAGCTACAATAAAGATAATTAGGAAAAGAAGAAAAGACAAAAATCCAAAACAACTTTAAAACACAGTACCTCTGGGGGTAAGTGCTGTAAATAATTATGATCTGCAGCAAAGGTTCTTATGTTAATAAGTTGCCCAATAGATGAAGGTAAAGCTTCAATTTCATTGAAACTACAATCCAGTTCTTCTATTGATATTAGCCTTTAATTAAAAAGGAAACATTTTTTAAAACTTCTTATATATGATCCAAAAAAGAATAAATGAATGTTTGAACTTGACTTTAACAAACCTAATAAAAATGCTTCACAAAGCTAAACTTCACCAATAATAAGTAGGTCTGACTATTACAAACACACCCAACCTGTATACTAATTACTTAAATGTTTATGAAATCTCCTTTAGATGTCATTTATGCAAATATCTGAAAATATACACGGCATGCTGAACAGAAAGGAAACTCTCTGAGGGAAACCTTACCCTCCTATAGAGTCTGGTAGATACATTAATTGGTTTTCATCTATTTTAAGAGTTGTTACATTCTTCAATGAACCTATTGAGAGAAGAAATAATATACAATTTAAAAGCTTAAACTAGAAGCAAGTCCACCAACAGTCAATGTGAGACACACTATATCTGATAAGAATTAGAATTTTCTAAGCCAACTTAGTTAAAAGAGACACCACCGCCAACCCCAACACTCTATGCTCTGACCTTATATTTTCAATCTTCACCCACATTACCATTTAGCATACTGTTTATATGTTTACTAGCTCTCGCTAAAATGTAAGCTTCAGGAGAGTAGGGACTTCTTGCTGTGCCATTCACTGCTATAGCCCTGCTCCTAAAAACAGTGTCATAGCACAGAAAAGATAAGACAATACACACTTGTTGAATTATGGTTAAAGAAATCCCAGCACTTTGGGAGGTGGAGGCAAGAGGATGCCTGAGTCCAGGGATTCAAGACCAGTCTGGGCAATGTGACAAAACCTTGTCTCTACAATAAATAAAAAAATTAGTCAGGCATGGTGGTGCATGCCTGTAGTTCTAGCTACCTGGAAGGCTGAGGTGGATGTGTGTGTGCGCGGCATCCCAGCCTGGGTGGATAGAGTGAGATTCTGACTCAAAATAAATAAATGATTAATAAATAAACAAACAATGAATATGCTTATAATAGGTATATAACAAACTATTCTGTGTATACTAAATACTAAAACAATAAAATCTAATTTTAAAATGAAAAGTGTTGATTGAATCAGAGTAGAATCCTAATGAATCTGCAAAATGTAATCTTAGCTCATATAACTATGTAATTCAATTGAGCAATACATAAAAATATTTTTGGTTTTTACATTAAAACATCATGAAAATGCCAAGATTGAAGTTTCTGGTCCTTTCATCAAGGTAATTCAGTTTCCTTAATATACCGTCAAACAGGCAACTACATAAATACGGACTCAATGACAATCATAGATCTCTCAGAATTTGCTCAATTGGTCTGTTTTCTTCTTTAAGTGTCTGTAGTAAAGCACGATTGAAAAGTTACCAAATAAGGACTACGATCAAGAGCTAAACCAAATTTGGATAAATTAACAATTAAAGAATTTAAATCTATTAGCTATAACAGTGAGATTTCCTTTGTGTAAATTAAAACAGTCACATAAAATTCAAATGAAATTTGTTACTATGGTAGTATAGTAAAACTACCTCATAACAAAATTTGATATCATATGCAAGTCCTGGATTCACTTTAGTGAAAATTACATGAATCTGAAAGTGATACAAACCAATAGTCTCAGGCAGTTGTTGAAGTGAATTGCTTGATAACAGGAGGTCTTGAAGGTTTTCACATGCTGAAATTCCTTCTTCAACCATCTCAATATTATTTTTAGAAACATCCAAATATGTGAGCTGTTTCAAACTACCAATAAACTATAAGTAAAAAAAGAAAATCTAATAACTCTACAAACATTAAGTAACTTGTAAAAAGTTTAGGTAACAAACATGATACCAAGTTTTGATTCATAAATAGATGTTAATACAAGAAAGAAGACTCCCAGATAGTTTTTAAAATGCCATTAGACATTTGTTCAGTAATAAAGCTTAGAATACCTACTAATTTTAGACTACCATAATGACAAAGGACATATACTTTGGGAACTCAGCTGTCTATCACCTCCCAGGGAGAAAACATATATGAGGAGCATATATGGGAGCAAACAATTTGTCAATTTTAAAACAGAAAGTTTGGCCAGGAACAGTGGCTTACACCTGTAATCCAAGCACTTTGGGAGGCAGAGACAAGAAGACTGCCTGATTCCAGGGGTTTGAGATCAGCCTGGGCAACTTGGTGAGACCTCATCTCTACAATAAATCAAAATGTTAGCCAGACATGGTGGCACATCTGTAGTTCCAGCTACATGGAAGGCTAAGGCGAACGAACTGCCTGGGTAACAGAGTGAGACTCCGACTTTAAATTCATCAATCAGAAAGTTCGTGGAAAATATTTTAGTTTATTAATTCTCTGGGCAAACCGAATCAGAATAGAAATTCAATTGGTACCACGGGAAAGGACACACTCAATAATATTAAAGAGAGACTATTTCACAAAATTTCATTATGGTAATTTTCGGATTTTAATGAAGAATGTACTTATACTTTTTTTTTAATGTTATCTGCTTCTAACTGCTTAATAAAGAACTCAAAAGCAATCCCTTCGTACTAACAAAAATTTTAAAATGCACAATTCAAAAAACTGCAAAGGAGAGACAGAATATGTGAAGTCATTTAACATTTCACATACATACCCCTGGAATAAAAGTCAGTCTATTACCATCCATCCAGAATTCTTTCAATCCACTTAATTGCTCAAGTACTTCAGGCTGTTGAGATGGGGGAGAAGGGATCAATTAATATGCATGAGTCTGTATCTGTCAAAAGAAGCCCCGGGAATTTCTAACAATAACCTTTAGTTTCAAATCATTCAAATAACGGGGGAAAAAGGAAAAATAAAAAAGCAGAGCCAGGATATGAGACTTTCTATTGTGTTACAGTTACTACAATAACATTATTAAGGGAGAAACAAAGAGACATTTCATAAAAGTAGATTATATAAAACTCATTTAAGCTGTGGATCACACAATAGGGTCAAGTATTCATACAATTAATAAAGAAATAAAAATAAGACCCACTGCTAGGAAGCATACAATAAAAACACACTCATTAAATCATTCAGTAAATAAAAAGATACAGCCTTTTAGGAAATCTTAGGAAAATCCCAAAGATTAATGTACCTGTTGACATTAATGAAAAAAGACAACATATATCCTAAGTGTCCAAAATTAAGGGAAAGATAAATAGATCAAATGCATAACCACACAAGAAGAATATGCTGTTACTTAAACTCCTAGTACAAATTTTTAATTGCATGGTAGAAAACTGTATATAAAATGATGTTGAGGATCTAAAAATGTAACCAATATTGTGGCAGACCTTGATATCTAGGCAAAATCTGCTCTTGGGCATTGGCCCTTTGAGGCTGAAGTTCTGAATGCCTCCTTCAAGGTTATTTCTGTCACCCCACAAAGTCACGAACAGCAATAACCATGTGATTGCACACAGTAGCATCATATCTAATCATCATAACAAGAGTCATACATAAAAGGCATGTCATATTTACTGTTAACATATAAGAATTCTAGATGTTACTTGTTAAAAGAAATTTCCTTCTGTGCTTCATTATTGCTATTCTATTAATAAGTCTTTAAAAATATGTACTGTGGAAAGACCAAAATGATACAAAATAAATAATTTTGAAAGTTTGTTGGATCTTAAAATGAACAATTATTGAGAATTTTCAAATAGTTAATATAGAAACACATTAATACATATAAAACAAACATTGAGAAAGGGTATAATAGATAAGTAATTTAGAAAGCATAGTTTGTATTTTAGATAAATTGGAGAGCATTTTAGGGAAAATATGAAATACTCTAAACCACTATGGTCCTCTCTCTGACCTCAGCTGAAATTCACAACACAATACTGCAGCAAACAGTTTTGAGAAATTCCTATCCTCAAGACTATACCATTTGAGAGCTATCACAATTTTAGACAATAAACTTGTAAACTGATTTAAAAATGTTAATGATGACATTCAGTTTGATTCATCTTCAAAAATAAATCTAGCTTATTTTCTGACAACTCAGAAAACTCACTAAAGACAAAAAACAGCTTGCATACTACTTTTGGATTCAGCATCATGGTGTGCACTTAGCATACAAAGCACAAACAAAATGAAAAGTCCCATTACCACCTCAGAAATAACGGTGGTTTCACTCAATGATTTTTCCCCTTAGCTATTACATACAAGTATTATTATATATAATATAGGGAAATATCTTGTTAGTGAATACATTAATAAGCAGTACCCCAGGGAATTTTCACTCACAACTACTTTGACCTGTTTCAATCTAGACTGACATTTCTCACCTATAATCACTCAAATTTTCTGCTTCCTGTGCTAAAAAATGTTAGATATCTCTTCCATAGGCCTCTCATTAATTTTACATTTTATCTTCACTTATGGTCAGAATTTTATCTGTCTGTTTAGTTTTCTGTGTATCTGGAAAGTGCTAAGAACTTTCTTATCTTATAACTAAAAAAAGTATACTTTTATTTATAAGAGACATGCTTATATTTTCACATTTTGTTCTTGATCAACCATAAGATTTATGGATAGTGAAACTAACGAGAACTTACCACTTCCGTGAATTCATTACTTCCCAAATCCAGTCTTTCCAGCTGTGTCAGTCTATTCATGGTTCTATTCATAATGGAGTAATAAAAAATTAACTACACAAACATATTACATGGAAGCTTTCATATTTCACAGTTACAATTAAGTATGGGCTTTCACATGTTGATAAAATTAAAATGTTAATTTTCTAAGGAAAATTTAAGAAGCCATTTAATTTCTAGATAAGTGATCAATCATTCTCTAATTTTGGCTTCTCATCAGTCTTTTCATTTCAAGTCTTAAGAACCAACTGCAATACATTTAAACACACAGACCAAAACATGAATAATGGGCTTCCATTTTTTTTACAGAATAAGTTTTCATGTAGTATAAATTAGCTAATAAATTAGACTGTCTGACAGATACAAAGCAATTACTACCATAATTCCAAAAGTACTTTTCAAAACTGCTCATATATTTGCAAAACTTTAAGGAAACTGTAAGTTTGAAAATTAATTTCCAAAATGCTAAGAGCGGTAAATGTTACATTGTTCCCCACCTGTTCAAATTAAATCTAATACAATTCAAAATACTGTTTTATAAGAATCACAAATATAATTGGAAGATGGCATTTATTTTAAAGTAAAGTAATAATATACCATTCTTATCGCCTAACTTAACATCAACACTTTTCTGCAACTACAGAAACTTCAAGATTTTACAACCTGGTTTTGTAAACGAAAATGAAATAAATTATGTTGCACTTTTATCTCTCCTTTTACAAGGTAACTTCTGAAATAAAACTAATTGCTAATTAATTAAGACAAATATTTATGTTTTTAGGCTGCTATTTTGTTTTTTAAAAATCTATTATTAATACGTTGAGATGCTATCAACTACCCACATAAGAAATTCTGCATTAAGAATTCTGTAGGGTATGATAAAATGATAGTAAAATATAGTTATTATCATACTATCAGTACATCACATTGATGTTAATATTTTTTAAATGAACATCATTTAAAATCCATAAGCACCTTAAATTATGGCACAAAAAACAGACCCCTTCCATCTTCTCTGGAATTTTAACAAAAATTAATAAGTAAAATTCAGTTAAAACATTTCCCTAGCTTTTTAGTGAAAGAATATAAGAATAAACACCATAATTATAAATGACACTGATACTGACCTAAAAGAAACTAATTTCCCCTAACCTTTACATTTAAAATATACCATTCTAACATCATTCCCTTAATTTTAATTCATCTCACATGCCAATTTTTACAAAGATGTTCTAATTAGAATTATTAAAAATCTACTATCGGGTACTATAATTCTACTTTCCTTCCTTATATCTTTGTCCAGAAAACCTGTAAGTTCTAGTTTCCTTCATAACAAAGCAAAAGGTATTTTCAGGGTTTTTCTCTAGATGTATAAAATCACATGCTATGATAGTAAGCTCCTGTGTTTAAATAACTATACCAGGTAGAAATTTGAAAAAAGAAAAGAGGGCTGAGGAGAGGGGGAGTTGAAAAAATAAAATGCACTCTTACATTTCTTGCATCAACATTATTGTAATGACAAGATAACAGAAAATTCACCTGTAGGTACTGAGCACATAATATCAGTGGGGGTAATTGATAAAAATAAAGCATAACTGTTTTAGAAGAAAGTACAAAAATGAAAGGCAGTGCATTGGGATACTTCAATTACAGATGACGCTCTAGAAAAGTTGTTTTAAAGCCACTTTAGGAAAAATGGGAATGATACAGACAGGATACAAAAAAGAAGAAATATATTGTAACATCAAAAAAGTGTCTCCACTTCAACTCTGCAGCCAATACTGACAACTTTGGTTCTCTACTCATATATTCTAGAAATCTCAGAAATAAGATGGCACCCTAAATGAGATCCAGCTTCCTACTTCAGGGAGAAAATAGAAACAATATCCCTCCAATTTCTTCCTATCTACCTCTAAAATTCGTATGTATTTAACTCATTTTATGTTCTCTTTTCCTCATAGGAAGAGTAAAATATCCTTTATGTTCTTGACACTGTGCCCTCTGGTATTCTTTAGGTAGTATCAAATTTCACTTAACTATGTATCTAATACAACAGCTCTTGCCATTACTTTAATCTTTAATCTAACCACATAACGTGAACGCACATGACTTTGTAATATTTAAAACTGTAGCATCTGTATAATTTGTGAAGTCTCAAAGGTTATAATTGGGCCAGAGCAATTAGAAAAGAGAAAGAAATGAAAGCCATCCAAAGTGGAAAGAAAGACGTCAAATTAGCGTTTTTCGCAGATGATATAATCTTATACTTAGAAAAATCTAAAGATCACCACCAAAACAAATTAGAGCCAATAAACAAATTCAAGATATAAACTCAACATACAAAAATCAGTATCATTTATATACACCAACAGCAAACAATCTGTAAAAGATATCAAGAAATCAATACCATTTCTAGTAACAACAAAAAATATAAAATACCAAGGAACTGATATAACTGAAGAAGTAAAAGATCTATACAAGTAAAACTATAAAACTCTGATGAAAGAAACTGAAGAGGACGCAAAAAATGGAAAGATCTGAAGAATTAATACTGTTAAAATGAGAATACCCAAAGCAACTTACAGATTCAGTTCAATGTCTATCAAAATAACAATGACGGCGGGGCATGGTGGCTCAAGCCTGCAATCCCAGCACTTTGGGAGGCCAAGGTGAGAGGACTGCCTGAGCCCGTGGTTCGAGAACAGCCGGGCAACTTGGCAAGACCTCATCTCTACAAGAAAAATCAAAAAATTAGCCAAGCATGGCAGTGTGCACCTGGAAGGCTGAAGCAAAGGATCGCCTGGGCACAGCAGGTCAAGGCTGAGGTGGCCATGAACATGCCATGGCACTCCAGCCTAGGTGACAGAGTGAGACACCAACACACAAACAACAACAATAACAAAAAAAACCCAATGACATTCTTCACAGAAATATGTATTTTAAAAATCCTATAATTTATATAGAACCACAAAAGACCCCAAATAGCTAAAGTAACAAAGCCAGAGGTATCATACTACCTGACTTCAAAATTTATTATAAAGCTATAGTAAACAAAACAGCATGGTACTGGCATAAAGATAGACACATAGACCCAATGAATCTAACCAACATAATTGATAACCAAGATATAAATCCACATATTTACAGCCAACTCATCTTCAACAGAGGTGCCAACAACACACAATGGAAAAAGACAGTCTCTTCAATTAATGGTGACAGGAAAACTGGGTAACTCTATGAAGAAAATGAAACTAGTCCCCTATTTCTCACCATACACACAAATCAAATAAAAATGGATCAAATACTTAAGCCTATGAAAATATGATAAACTACTAGAAGAAAATATTGGAAAAAAGCTCTAGGATATCGGTCTATTGGTCTGGGCAAGGACTTTATGTTTGTAAGACCTCAAAAGCATAGGCAACCAAAAGCAAAAACTGACAAATGAGATTATAAAAAGCTAAAAAGTTTCTGCACAGCAAAAGAAACAATCAACAAAGTGAAGAAACAATCCGAGAATGGGAGACAATATTTGCAAACTATCCATCTGACAAGGGATAAATAACCAGAAAATATAAGATGCTCAAACAACTCAATAGCAAAAAAACTAAATAATCTGATTAAAAATGGGCAAAAGATCTGAAGAGACATTTCTCAAAAGAAGACAGACAAATGGCCAACTGGTATATGAAAAAATGCTCAACATCACGAATCATCAGAAAAATGCAAATTAAAACCAAAATGAGATATCGCCTCACTCTAGTTAAAATGACTTGTATCAAAAAGACAGACGATAACGGATGCTGGGGAGGATATGGAAAAAGGAAAACCTTCACACACTGTTGATGGTAACGTACAAGTAAATCAGTTGTCTCTAATGAAGAACAGTATGAGGGTGCCTCAAAAGTCTAAAGATGAAACTACCATATGACCCAGCAGTTCCGCTGCTGGGTATACATTCAAAATAAAGGAAATCAATATATTTAAGAGACATATGTACTCTCATGTTTTACTGCAGCACTATTCACCATAGCTAAAATATGGAATCATCCTAAGTACCCATCAATAGACGAATGGGTAAAGAAAATGTGGTATAATATGGCATACAGACACAATACATATTATTAATCCACAACAACAAATGAAATACTGCCATTTGCACCAACATGAATTAAGTAGAGGCAATTATTTTAAGTGAACTAAGTCAACACAGAGAGATAAATATCATCATATGTTCTCTCTCACATGTGGGAGCTAAAAAAGTGGATCTCATGAAGAGAGAATAGAATGGTGACTACCAGAGGCTGGGACAGGGATGAAGGGGGAAAAAAAGAAAATAAATAAGTATATTACCACTAAACTGTACAATTAAAAATGGTAAATTTTATATGTATATTTTACCTCAATGAAAAAAGTGTCTTAAAAAAAGTTTATAATCATGTATCTTTTTGTGTGTGCTGAAGTCTCACTCCGTTGCCCAGACTGGAGTGCAGTGCCATGATCACGGCTCACTGCAGCCTCCAACTACTTACTGGGCTCAAGCCAGTCTCTCCCCTTAACCTCCTGAGTAGCTGGGACTCCAGGTGTGTACCGCCATGCCTGGCTAATTTTAAAAAAAAATTTTTTTTGTTAAGACAAGGTTTTGCTATGTTGCCCAGAATGGTCTCGAACTCCTGTACTCAAAATGATCCTTCCGCCTCAGCCTCCCAAAGTGCTGGGATTACAGGTGTAAGCCACCATGCCCAGGCATGATCATATTTTAAAAGGAAAGAATTATATGTGCAAATTCATTGACAGAGCCTAATCTGACTCTCTAAATGGTGTTAAAATCAGTGAATTGCCTACGATATCACATGGACCATATTAATTGTAGACTTAGCTATTCCAGCAAGCAATTTATATTTGTCATTCAAATCTCTTAGAAACCAGTCAAGTGTTCAGCTAAGGAGTTGTCACTCCAAGTACCAAATCTGTAAAATACATATACCTTTTAAAATTTTCATATAGATCCTAATTTCCAGTTTAATTTATACACAGAACCAATACTATAAACTTCATTCATGCAGGTATTGAACAGTCAATTACTCAGCAAAAACATACTATCTTTTGGGAATAAAAGCTAGACATGGTCTCTGCCCTCAAAGACTTAATCATGGGGGACCAAGAGGGAGACACACATACACATGCTCACATGTATATATGTTGGCCAGGGAAGAGTGACAAACATAAAAACAGATACATTAACATTACATGGCAAGTACTGTAATAGGCACAAATATGTCATAGAAGCTGAGTAAACAGAATTAACTCCTGGGTAACTGGAGATGTTTTCCTTCTCAAGAGTAACAAGTCTTGATGTAATTTCAACATGAGTCCGTAAATTTTTTTCTGTAAAGGGCTAGATATTAAATATCTTAGGCCCTATGGAACAACAATGTCTATGACAACTACTCAATTCTATCACTGTAGAGAAAAAGCAGCCACAGACAATATGTAAATGAATGAATGTGGCTGTGTTCTAATGAAACTTTGTTCACAGTAATAGTCAGTGGGCCTGAGTTAGTCACAGACTAGTTTGCCAGCTCCTAAACTGTAACAATAGCAATGCATTCATGGTGTTTTAAGACATTTTTTCAATAACTAACCACAGACTATAGTGCATTTTTGGCTCGTAGACCTCTTTCTTTTGTAATTAAATCATCTTATTTGTGCTTAGATTGTCATCCTTCTTGATGTTAGCTTATCAGTAGGGAACCCATCATCCTACTTATAACTTATAACAGAAAGCCAGGCAATCAACCAATCACATTCTATTAATTATTTCACATGAATACCCTATGAATCTCTTTAATGAGTAATGAATATGAACTCTACACATAAGTGAACTTGGGATCTCTATTTGAGACTCAAGTAGGCTTTACATACTTATTATTTTGACTTTAATGTTACACAAAGGAATGTGTTTCGGAGAGCTTTAAATCATTATCAATATCATACCAACTTAAAACACCAACAACAGATGCATATATTTTTACGTTTAAACCATTAATTAAAATATAATGACCACACATGCCAGGCTTTAAAAATAACTTACATCATATTTTAGATAATAGAAATTTAACATTTTTAAGGACTTACAGTTTAAAGAATTCTAAATTAAATTTTAAAAAGGATAGCACTTTCACTTACTTCGGCAACATTTTCAACTGGTTTTCTCTAAGTTCTAATATTTGAAGTTTAGTTAATCTGCAATACAAAGAATAGATCAAATCAAGCATGACAAGGAAAAGAAATTTAATTAATAAATTAATGTCATAGTCTAAAGTCTTAATCAATATAATTGTGTCATTATTATGTGCAAGTAATAAGAGACTGTATCTGCTCCTCAGAGTTACAGGGGGGGAAAAGAGCAAGTACTTCCGCACATTTTCAAGGTGACAAAGTCTCCCTAAATATCATTCCGAGAGCACTTTCAGACCTTCAGACCTTTCACTGAGAATGCCCACACCCACTGTTAACTACTGGTAGATTAGAGAACAATGATGCCACTCTAGAGTGCAGCTCTGAGGAGAAACAAAAAAGGAGAAATCCTCTGGAACTTCACTGATGCACATCCCTCTAAATATAAAGGGAAAATGACCAGATAAAAGTGATGCAAATGACAGATACAGAAGAGAAATCTGACAATTACCAATTATTTTTAGACAAAACATGACTATAAAATTAACTTTTAGTTGGCTAGTACTTTCTCCAGTAATTATTTTTCTCTAGTAATTCAAATTCAGTAACTTGATACATACTATTCATTTACTCATCTGTTGGTTTTAAAAAACTACTCAGGGGCTTGGGGGTGGAGGTTAAAGAATGAGGTAAACCCCAGAAACAGATTCTCTTTCCTCTTTTCTCAAGAAAAAAAAAATCTTGCGGGAGTGGAAGTTTCACTTTGTCACCCAGGCTGGAGTGCAGTGGCATGATTATGATTCACCACAGCCTCCTGAATAGCCGGGTCTACAGGTGCCACTGTGCCCAGCTCTTTTCTCAAGAATTCTGATCTCAGTGGAAAAGACAGATAAACCAGTGAGGTCAGGCATAACTTTGGGAGGCTGAAGCAGGAGGACTGCATTGTGAAACCAGCCAAACTAGCCTGAGCAATCCAGATGCCACTGCTACCAAAAGAAATTTTTTTAATTATTAAATCTTTTTTTTTTTGAGTTGGAGTCTCACTCCGTCACCTGGACTGGAGTGCAGTGGCATACTCCCGGCCACCGCAGCCTCGACCTGCTGGGCTCTGGCAATCCTTCTGCCTCAGCCTTCCAAGTAGCTAGAACTACAGGTGTGCGCTACCACGGCCGGTTAACTTTTGATTTATTGTAGAGGTGAGGTCTTGCCAAGTTGCCCAGGCGGGTCTCGAACCCATGGGCTCAGGCAATCCACTCACCTCAGTCTCCCAAAGCGCTGGGATTACAGGCTGAACCACCAAGTCCGGCTATTAAATCGTTTTAGAATGTAAGGCTAGGAATATCACATTCAGTATCTCAAACATATAGAAACTACCTCCACTGAAACTCCCTGTTCGAGCCACCTTAAAAAACTTTTTCCTTTTAAACTCTCACTGCTTATTGTCTACTTGAGAAAATTAATTCAAAGTCAAAATAATAAAATTCAAAGAAATTATAAAAATCACAAAGCTTAAATAATTACAAAAGAGCCTATAAAACTGTAATTTATAGCATTATTAAAGCAGCTTTTAGTTTTGTAAACTTTATAAGAGCTAACAATAAACGATTTTAGAATAAATTATGATTTACCTGCCAAAATTAGCTGGCAAAAACTCAAGGAAAGCATCATTCAGATATAACTGGGTTAGGTTTAACAGCTGAGAAAATCCATCAGGGAGCCTATATAAAACACACCAAAACTTAAATTAAGTATATATATAGCATTTTAGTCTCCTATTAAAATCTTAGAATCCCATATTTTCCCAACAGATAATAGTCACCTCTTTATTAATGACCCTCAAATTAAGATTTGCCTTTTGTAATAATTTACTTGGTTCAATACTTACATCCTCATTACTTTATAAAAGGGAAATGAAGTAACATATGTTTTAATAACGTAAGATCTGCGCAAAATAGTAAACTATGAATAAGTCACAATATGCAGAAATACTTAGGATATAACTCTTGAAATCAGCAAGCACTCTTCAAGTTTGCCTGATCCACGTCAATTCAAAGGACTAGATAAGAGTTTCTAAAAGAAACTGGCAAAGACATTTTGGGCTGAATAGTTCTTTGTTGTGCATAGCTGTCTTGTGCACTATAGGATGTTCAGCTATAAAACTGACCCCTACCAACTAGATGCTGGTAGTATATGTGCGTACACACACACACACACACCACCCCCGTTCCTTAGTGAAAAGCGAAAATGTCTCTAGAAAGTGCCAAATGTCCCCTGGGACACAACAGGCACCAGATGAGATCCACTGGATTATTTTCAAATTCAGCAAAAGACCCCTAAATAATTTTAAGATTACATAATTTCATAATGAACAAATGAGAAGAAACAATATTAAAAACTGAATGACATTTTAGGGCTGGGTATTAGCTTTGCTTCTATTTCTTCTTGGTTATAAAACAAGTTACAGATCTAGAACCCAATGCTAGAGCAATTATTTTCAAATTAAGAGAATATACAAAAAGTACAAAATTCTCTTGTGGTAAGACATATCAGACTTGACTCATTTATCCTCTATTTCACATTTCTCCATCTTGCACACAAGTGAAGCAACTGTTAGGAAAATTTATCAAGAAACACAGTACTGTAATATGTGAAAGATTGTTTCAATGTAGCTGTACTAAGCTATGCTTCACTGAATTCATCTTTTGCTCCACTATTCCATTTTTGGAAAATTTAACAGCTTTGGTGCCAGGAAAACTTTCTGTTTATAGTCATCACCATCACAAAAGAGCATACACACCCTCTGGTACATGTTGCAACCAATCACATAGTGTTTCTGTGTGTGTGTATGTGTGTGTGTGCGTGTGTATGTGTGTGTGTTTGTCTTCTTGACCTTTCAGTTTCTTTTATTATTTTCAAAAGTTGGAAGGTGCCACACATCTGACTGAAGGCAAAGACATTCTTATACTGGGCACATAACAGAGTGAGGAAACCTGGTACTAGTCTCATTTCTGACATTATCTAGCTGTGAGACCTAGAGTAAAACACTTGCATTATCTCATTCGAAACTCAATTTTTGTAGTACATAGAGTTAGTTTATTTAAAGGAGTCCATTTCTACTCTAAAACTAAAATTGTACATAGATTTAAGACTGATAAAAAAAGTTTTCATTAAAATATGTAGTGTAATATTCTACTACTGTTCCATTAATTGTTTTATTCAAAAAAGTAACTTGTAATTCAACAGAGAAGAACTTACTTGGAAATTGGGTTTACACTGGCCTCCACAACTGTCAAAACTTTACAATTTTTTATATTTTCTGGAAACTCCTGTATTCCTAGAAAACAAACAATGAAAAAATTAAAATAATCTATTACAAAGGCCAAAATAACAATAATTAGTATATACCTTGCAGATTAGAAAGGAATTTACCAACTAAAGAGGAGTTAGATAAACTGACTCCACTAACGTGAACTAAAAAACCCCTTGCACAACAGTAACTTTCATCTTTTCTTCATTTGTCACTTTGTAACTGCTAATTACTTTGATGGGTTTTTATTTTCCTTCTCTTAGTTCTTCTGAAAACTAGTGCCTTCTCTATGTGATGATGTTAGGGTCATAGAATGCAGAACACTTAATTTTCTTTATATTTCTCTCATTTAAAAAAAAAGATTACTTTATAAATGCTGGGCTTTTGATTGAGCTAACACACATCAACTAACAAAACCGAAAACAAAGCTGCAGACAGAAGAGGTAGACAAGCTACATCAGATATACTAGCGGATATGCCTAAAGGCAGTATTGTCTACACATAAAATAATTAAACAGCTTTTCTTTCCTGCATCTATACTCCTGCATCTAGCTTCCTATTTTTCCTACTATATTTACATTTTCCTTTCTTCCCAGTCTTCTTCCTTCACATAACCCAGTAGCATTCTCGCAATCACAGTAGCGATTTCTGAACACTAAGATGTATATATGCAACAGCATCTTTTAGACATTTCAGTTTTTGAACGGTCTTCTAGACTAATGCTTTTTAAGTCAACTAAAGGATTATGTTTTCTTAAATCTCCAATATGTTGCAGACCAATATTTTCATTCTATACAATTGTTGTGATAATGTCAAATTGCAGCAAAAGATTCTAAGCACTGCAAAAATGCAAATAATAGAAATAACTTATGGACTAGCACTGGAGCACAGATCAACTTTTTTTTTTTTTTTTTTTTTTGAGTTGGAGTCTCACTCTGTCGCCCAGACTGGATGCAGTGGCCGCTCCCGGCCACCGCAGCCTCGACCTGCTGGGCTCCGGTGATCCTTCCGCCTCAGCCTTCTAAGTAGCTGGAATTACAGGCGCGTGCTACCACACCCGGCTAATTTTTTGATTTATTGTAGAGATGAGGTCTCGCTTGCCCAGACGGGTCTCGAACCCGCGGGCTCAGGCAATCCACTCACCTCAGCCTCCCAAAGGCGCGGGATTACAGGCTGAGCCACCGAGCCCGGCTAGTCACCTTTTTCTAATGCTTACTTGCCATGTAGTTATCTCTTTTTGTAGCCTGATGGTTAAGACTTTTGCCCAACTTTTTATCAGTTTTTTTTCTTGTAGATGCTTAAGATATACACATACACATATACACACATATATAATATGTATATGTATTTAAGATATATGCTTATATATCTTTAAAATATAATTTGTATCATTTATTGATGGTTATATATATTTTAAATATCTTCCATTTAGGGCTTATTTTTGGTCTCTTGTCCTGGTGGTATTTGACAACTAAAAGTTAGTTTAATAGCGTCTACTTTATCTATTTTTAAATAAACAGTTAATGCTTTCTGAAGTCAAATTTAAATAATCTTTACTTACTCATAATCATGAATTTTTCTTCTAAAAATTTTGCAGTATTAGCTTTCCTATTAGGTCTACATACCATCTGACATTTGTTTTTGTATGATACAAGAGAGAAACAAACATGTTTATTTCTATATGGCAATCCAATTAATCCAGTATTAGTTATTGACTGGTTAGTTATTAACATATTTACTCACAACATTTTGTGGCACTTTTCCGTAAATGTAGCTCAGATGTATATATCTGTTTATTTTGGGTCTTTTACATTGGATTAACTGTTTAGGCTTGTGCCAATACTGTAGCTTTATTAAAAATAATATCTTGATATTCATGAGTACAAGTATTTCAACTTTATTCTTTTTCTTTAAGAATTTTTATGTACATTTTGTATATTATTCACATAAGTTTTGGAGTTTCCTACTTTTATTAAGTAAACAAATACAAAATCTGCTGGGATTTTAATTGAAGATTCTTTGAATATACAGATCAATTTGAGGAGAATTGACGTCTTTATAATATCGTTTTCAATCTAAAAGTACCATATTCCTGCATTCACTTACATCTTTAATTTTTTTTCTGTGATGTTTTCAGTTTCATGTGTGGAGGCACTTAACTTTTGCTACATTTATTACTATGTGTTTGATGTTTCTTTCATGCTCTTGTAAATAACATTGTTTCTATTTCATGTTGTAATTGAATTTTGCTAGTAAGAAAAGAAATTCAATTGGTATTTTTATTTTAAACTTACATCATATTATCTTGTTTCATTCACATTTTAATTCCAAAGTATATCTACAGATTATTTTTGAATGCCATATTCATAATCACGTTATCTGCAAACAGTGACAATTTTGTTTTTTCTACTAATAATTAAATATATATATTATTTCCTTGCCTCATTATACTTGCTAGGACAGTCAATATGATGTTGACTAGAATTGGGGATGTCAGACATCCTTCTGTCTTTCAATCTTAGGGGTAAAGATTTTTTAAAATTACTGTTAGTCCAATATTTATTGGAGGTTTTTTCAATGCTCTTTATCAGACTAAGAAACGTCTCTGCATCTTTTCTCTAGAAAAGCTTTTTTCTTCTTTGGTAATCATGAATTGATGTTGACTTTTATCAAATACTTTGGTGGTTTTCTTCTGTATTCCAGAAATGAAATAAATTTTTAATTTATTTTTTAATGTTGAAACAATTTTGTCATTTCTGGAATAAACTGTACTGGGATATGATGTTTTATTACTGATTTGATTTGTTAATAGTCTATTTATATTGTTCAACCATTAGTTAAGTTACCCTTATCTATTCATTTATACTTAAAAAAAATTAATTTTGGTATCCTTTAAAGTCCTGCGATTTTTTTAAGTGACTTTTAAAAGTTGTGCTGTGTTCTCTATTTATTCTCTAGGAAATTTTATGAAAGATGAGTGTTATTTTCTCAGTTAAAGTTTGGAAGAATTTACTGGTAAAGCCATCTGGACCTGAAGTTTTCTGTGTGGAAAAGTATTTAATTAAATATTGATTTCTGTAATGCATATAGAAATATTCAAATTT
>CAUYQG010046913.1:0-10532 GCA_963574415.1 Tarsius wallacei | reverse complement strand
CCCAAAGTGCTGGGATTACAGGCGTGAGCCGCTGCACCTGGCTAAGACGTTATTTTTTTTTTTCAAAGGACAGGTGCAGGCGATTCCTAATAAACATAAAATAGTAAATGTGAAAAAGTTCAACTTCACTAGTAAGTCAATTAAAACTGAAAATACTACTGTTGCCTCCCAGGTTAGTAGAGATTAGAAGGGGGAAGGTAAGCGAAGCTGACAGCAGTGAGGGGTCATAGGTCTCTCACAAGTTACCTGTGGAGTCTAATTTCCTGTCATTTTTATGGAGGACAATTTGGTACTGAAAATGTTTGTGGTACTTTAAGTAGAAAAACCCACCACATAATGTATGTACTATGGCTTTTAAAAATACAACCACATAGATATAAATTCTGGAAGATGCATGCCAAAACATTTACATCGGTTATCTCTGATCAAATTAAGAGTAAGGAAGTCTTTCCTCTTTTGCTTTTTATATATCTTTAATTTTTATGTATTTTCTAATTCATTCTACAATGAATGTTAATTATTTGAGTAAATAAAAATCTTTAGGCTGGGCACGGAGGCTCACGCCTATAATCCCAGCACTTTGGGAGGCCAAGGCAAGAGGACTGCCTGAGGCCACAGTTTTGAGACCAGCCTGGGCAACTTGGCGAGACCTCATCTCTACAATAAATAAAAAAATTAGCCGGGTGTGGCAGCACATGCCTATGATTCCAGCTGCTTGGAAGGCTGAGGAGGAAGGATCACCTGAGCCCAGCAGGTCGAGGCTGCTGTGGTTGTGAGCATGCTACTGCCCAGCCTGGGCAACAGAGTGAGACTCCAGCTAAAAAAAAAAAAAATCTTTAAAAGAAAAAATGTTGGTCTGGCAATCTGGTAATATCTACCAAAATTAAAACTGCATATAATTTGAAACAGTTCTACTTCTAGAAATATATCCTATCAATATAGTTGAAGTAAACACAAAGATGGGTATTTTGGCAAAAAATTGAGACACTTCCTAAATGTCTGGGACTGGGTCAATAAACTGATATACAACTTCTCATGTAGCAGTGAAAAACAATGAGGTACTTATTATCAGGTATGTACTGAAATGTAAAAATCACTATAATGTATTCCTAAGTGAAAACAAGGTACCAAACATTCCATTTAAAAGCCATTGAGTTGGGTGCCTGTGATCCCAGCACTTTAGAGGACTGAGGTGAGAGGGTTGCTTGAGCCCAGGAGTTGGAGACCAGCCTGGGCAACATAGTGAGACTTCATCTCTATAAAAAAATTAAAAACAAAATAGCCAAGATTGGTGGCACGCACCTGTAGTCCCAGCTACTCGGGAGGCTGAGGTAGAAGGATCACCTGAGCCCAAGAGGTCAAGGCTGTGGTGAGCCACTATATTCCAGCCTGGATAACAGTGTGAGACACCGACTCAAGGGAGGAAGAAAAGGTTATCAAGACAATCTAGACACAGTGTGGATGCTGCTTACAACTCATTTATACTACTGTGCCAAGAACTAGTTAGTAATGAGGAAGACCAAAGACTGTACTTACTTCTTTGAGAAGAAACAGGAGACATACTTCAGCAGGTAATGGAAAACCTGAATCAGAAAGACAGCGTAACTATTTTACAGATTTAGCTAATTGTTACTTTGTGGTAAGTGTAAAAATTAGTAACTCACAGTCAGATTTGAAGTTTTCTGCTTTACATACAGGATCATGACATTTTTGATACCAAACTTCATTTTTCAGATCAACGAGAATCCTTTGCGTTTCAAAAAGAAAAAAAGTATTAATACCCAGACTGGAGAGTAAACAAAATACAGCTATATTGATTATAGGAGATGTTCCTGAGACTTAAAGATGGAGAAAAG
Organism: Tarsius wallacei; assembly: GCA_963574415.1. Taxonomy (NCBI): domain Eukaryota; kingdom Metazoa; phylum Chordata; class Mammalia; order Primates; family Tarsiidae; genus Tarsius; species Tarsius wallacei. Next base: position 8,676 of record CAUYQG010046913.1, on the reverse strand, counting down.
TTAAGTAAAAGAATGAAAGTAGATATACACCAATCAAAAGAAAACTGGTTCCCAAAAATATCACACAAATGGACTTCAGGGCAAAAGGTGGATAATGATAAAAGTCCTGCCCAAGAAGATACAACAATCCTCAACCTGTATACAATAAATAATACAGGTTCAAAAGATATGTGAGCAAAAATGGACAAGGATAAATCTACCATAAGCCAAGATTTTGTAAATGTACTCTCAGTAATTACTAGGTCAAATAACCACCAAAAAAAGTTAGAAAATAATACGGAAAATATGAATGGCAATTTAAAAACAATGAACAAGTTTGCTCTAATAGGCAGCTATGAATCCGCTTTTTATAATCATATAATGATAAAAATGGACTCCAAGCTATAAAGTGAATCTTGTCAAATGTAAAAGTATCACTTCACACAGAGCACATTCTCTGACCACAAAGCAAGATTTAGAAATAAATAAAAAGATAGCTAATAGAAACTCACAATTTGGAAATCAACATTTCTAAATACCCAATGTTTATGAGGCAAAAAATATGGAAAGTACAAAATGCTTAGTCCTGAAAACTGAAAATCTACATACTAAAATATGTGAAATGCAGCTAAAGTGACATTTGGAGGGAAAGTCATTGTTTTAAAAGCTTATGAAAGTAGAATGGCTAAAGATAAAGGAATTAACTAACTTGAAAAATGAACAACAGAATAAACCCTAATATAATAAAAGGCAGGAAGTAATGAAGAGCAAAAACTAAAAAGAATTAAGGTTAAAATTTGAAGACAAGACTGATCAAACATAAATATTAGAAGTTAAATGCCACATATATGTAAAATATAAGAATGTTATGACAGTTTTTGCCAGTAACTTAAAAAATTTTGGTGTGGTAGACAATGTACTAGATAAAAACACACCAAGCATACATTAAAAGTTACAGAGAACCTAACAATCTGATAACTAGTAAAAATAGAATTCTTCATGCATCCCATTAAGTCAGAGTATCTAAGAATGAAAGAATTTAAGTATTTACTTCCAATTTATGAATATTGTCTTTCAAACAGCAAAATTGTTAGGACATAAATACTTATCAAATTCTTTGAAAGTAACTAATCCCTTAACAGAACTCAGGTATTTTGGCCTCAGAGGAAAAGTGAAAAAATGACTATGACATCATAAACCAAGAAAATTTCAGAACTTCTGGACCAAATGCTAGGAGGACAGATCTACCAACAGAGTGCTCTTTGTAGGATGGTTTTAATTTTAGAATTGCATATGGTGAATAAGCCTAGAATCTATGGATCTATGAGGCCTGGTTTCCTGGAAATGCCACCCATCCCGTGTAAATGCACGACTCTAAAATGCAGATGCCTCATAACCTCAATGCTCCCTGCTGTGTGCAGTGTCTGCTCAGTTCTGCCTCAGTTTCTACCTACATCAGAGAGAGCAGGAAGGGCCCTGGGGTGTTGGGCCGGATGTCCCAGGCCTCACTCTGCCTCACCTGTGCCTTTTCATTCCTGGTATCCTTAACTTTACTAGAAAGGTTGACATTGGACAAGAGCATGATTTGTGCGAGTATGCGTCAGTAATCCAATCCTCAAATCCACCAGCAATCAGGGAAATTCTGATGAAAACCAAATACAGTTGTATACCCATCAGATTAGCAAAACCAACCTTTAAGGCCTAACAATGCTAAAGTGTTGGTGGGAACATAGAATAGTGGGAAATCTCAGACACTGCTGGCAGTCTAAATGAGCACAGCCATTTGGGAAAACAGTGTATTATCCAGTAAAATTAAACATGCATATTTTGTGGTGCAGCAATTCCACTTTTAGATACATACTTTGAGAAACTCTCGCACATGTGTACTAGGTGACATGCGCAAGAAGCTTCATAGCTTGATGGTTTATAAGGGCAACCCTATTGTCTGTCGTAGGACCAGATAAACTATGGCATACTTCTATTTATAGAAGGGCACACTCCACAAGAATCTTAAAAACAAGCTCCCACTGCATGCTGCAACAGGGATGAACCTCACAGATACAATGTTGACCAAAAAGCAAGTGACATGATACAATTCAAAACAGGTAAAATGAAACAATGTATCATGTAGGGATACAAACATATACTGAAAAAAATCATAAAGAAAAGCAAGGGAAAGATTAAACACAATCGAGGGTAATGGCTGTCATCTCTGAAGGCCAGGGAAGAAAGAGGAGGAAGTTAGGGTTAGGCCCACAAGGTGTTTCTGAGGTTTGGTCAAGTTCTGTTTCTTCAGGTGGGTGGCAGATACGGCGGGTGTTTATTTTAGTGCTAGCCTTTAAGATGTACGTATGATATATTACACAGTTAAAAAAAAGAATAGGCTAGGTGTGGTGGCTATTGGCTGTAATCCCAGCACTTTGGGAGGCCGAGGCTAGAGGATTGCCTGAGCCCAAGGGTTTGAGACCAGCCTGGGTAACTCGGTGAGACCTCATCCCTAGAATAAAATAAAAACATTTAGCCAGGCATGGTAGCGCATGCCTGCAGTTCCAGCTACTTAGAAGCTGAGGCAGAAGGATCGCCTGAGCCCAGCAGGTCAAGGCTGTGGTGGTCTCGAGCATGCCACTGCACTCCAGCCTGGGTGACAGAGTGAGACTCTGACTCAAAAATAAAAATAAAAAGGGAATACTTATACACTGTTGGCGGACACTTAAATTAGTGCAACTTCTATGAAGAAGAGTATAAAGATTTCTCATAGATGTAAAAATGGAACTGCCATTTGATCCAGCAGTTGAACTACTGAATATCTGCACAAAGGAAAATAAATTATTATATAAAATGTTTATTGCAGCACTATTCATAATGACAAGGATATGAAATCAACCTAATTGCCCACCAACAAATGATTTAAAATAATATATATATCTCACATATATATATATGTAGGATGCCAAAAAGGTATATACATTTTAAAGAAGAGAAAAATTTTATTACAATTGTAATACTCAATAAGGTGAATACAAGTCACGCTTGACTTCTGCAATTACAAGAGGTGTTCAAGGTGGTTCCCATCAGCATCCAGACACTTCTGATTATGGTGAACATCTCTTAACATCTACATACATACACACATACTATTCTACCTTAAAAATTATAAGATCTTGTTTTCTACAGCAACATGGATAGAACTGAAGGCCATTATCTTAAGTGAAATAACTCAGAGACAAAGGGTCATCTACCACATGTTCACTCTTATATGTGGAAGTTAAATAATGTGAACACATGAACATTGAGAGGGGAGTGACACCGGAGACTCAAGGATAGAAAGGTGGGAGAAGTGGAAGGGATGAGTAATTATTTAACAGTACAAGATTATCAGAGATTACTATGCACGCCACTGTGGAAACAAACGTGATATTCAAGATGAAATTCAGGGCTTTTTGACATCACAAAACTTCCCAAGGTTGAACCAAGAAGACACTGAGACACTAAACAGAACAATAGCAACTCAGGAAATTGACTCCATTGTAAGAAAACCTACAAAAAAAAAAAAAGCCCTGGACCAGATGGCTTTCCAGCAAAATTCTACAAAACACACAAGAAGGAGCTGATACCAATCCTATTGAAAGTATTCCAGGCAATTGAGAAAGAGAATTCTCAAATCATTTTACAAAGCTAACATCACACTGGTACCCAAACTGGGAAAAGATCCAACAAAAAAGAGAACCACAGGCCAATATCCCTAATGAACATAGATGCAAAAATTCTCAACAAGATCCTAGCAAATTGGATCCAACAACACATCTCAAAAATCATCTGTAGTGACCAGGTAGGTTTCATCCCTGGGATACATGGCCAATTCAACATCCACAAGACCATAATTGTAATTAAATAACATCAACAGATGTAAAAACAAGAACCACATGATTATTTCATTAGACACAGAAAAAACTTTTGATGAAATCCAGCATCCCTTCATGATAAAAACCCTTGAACACCTAGGCATAGAAGTAACATACCTCAAAACAGGAAACACCGTCTGTGATACACTCACAGCCAGCATATTGTTAAATGGACAAATCCAACTTGGTATGATCATCAAATGATCGTGACTTCTTGACAAATTAATATGCATAGGAGAAATAGACATGTCAATGATAATATGGTTATCACTGGGTCGTGGGACTATGGGTGGTCTCCTTTGTGTTTTTTGTTACAGTTTTACGTGTTGAGCATATAGTTTTTGAAGGCTCTCTAAGACTGAATTCATCTAAGTATATCAAGTATGATATATTCAGCACTGAATCATGCCACCCAGCAGGTCTTCCAGCTTTCCAGCAAAAGCTCCTGACCACTTCCCACATCTCGTGCACGGGCTGGATGTGCTTGCTGATATGGAAGGCTCCGTTGGGACGTGAAATATAAAACATGACCAACAACTGCTGGGTTTCCACCTTTCTTCTGTTCTCACCATGTCACTCTATTTAAAATTCTCTCTCTGTTAACTTTATCCCTTCCTTCTCCTTTCGCCAGGGCACCTTAAAGAAAATGCCTAAAACAGGCCTGGCATATCCAGCAAGCGTTTGGGAAGTATTCGTCAACAACACGCTCTGTCTTGAACAAGTTGACATAGGTCAACCTCCAGCTCTCAGCACTAACGGAGGCGCTTCCTTCCTGCCCAGACGGGTCCATGTTCCGTGGACTCCACGGGGTGGCAGGGGCCAGGGGCAACAGGAAGGACAGCCATACTTTCTGTCGCCCGTGTTCCCGTCTACCTCCTTCTTCTCCCCGGCCCCACTCACCTCGACCTTCGTCCTCTCCAGACATACTGTCCAAGGGCTGTTTTAGCAAATAAAATCCAAATAAAGCTGACATGTGCTAGAGGCAGCACAGTAATTAAGATATTCCAATTAAGTATTATAAAACAACCAAATACAACAAACATACTTACAACTGAATTTATTGGAAAGACAAAATAATTTTTAGACTCTAAACTTTTAGAAATTGTAAGCATGTAAAATATATCCTTGGCTAAACGCACACAAATATTCATAACATTACTCACATGATGTTATTACTCTTGTGGGCTCTTCCAATGTTTTCACACCAGCGATATTTGCAAATATCATAAACCAATAATTCTTCTGGGAAAAAGTAGTTCCAACGCCGAATTCCTAAAATGCAGACAATGTTTCTAAAGGTGCTATTACTTGATAATACGACAGTTGATGAGGAATAAAAGTAGCTTTACCTCCTCTAATGCCATGGTTATTCACTAAGGAAAGAACGAAATTATCAACTTCAGGGTAGGGTGAACACTGAAAACCTTGGATGGTTTCTCCTGCAACAGAGAAGACAAGAATTCTTTATAAATTACAGTAGCTAAAAATTGAGAAGTTACATTTTTATGAAATTATTTTTCAAACTATGATGGGTTTTGCAATCCTGCAGATTTTTTTTTTCCCTTCTTTGCAATTTGTCTTTCAGTCAGCTCATGTTTGTTACCCTCCAAGAAAGCAGGTAAAATTCAATCCTCTCAATGAGGTCCACCGTTGACTAATTTTCATAAAAAGCATTTGAAATCACTTCAACGGCTGTCTTCATTCTGGCAAGGAGCTGGTCTGGTTCTATTGGCCGGGCCTTGGTGTCCAGAGCTGGCTGGGTGCTCACTCCTCAGCCTGGGCGAGCTTCTGGGGAACTCAACGACCTCACAGAACGTCACCATCAGATAAGGCCACTCTGTGGTCATGAGGATTCAAGACGCACACACGACCACACTGTAATCATGTCTGAACACGGACAAAACAGGACATCTCCCAAACCACAAAAATGACCAGACACCCCCATGCTGGATAACCTAAATAACTGCTGCTTCTGTACCAATTCACCCTTTTCTTCTCCTCCTTTCGCCAGGGCACCTTAAAGAAAATGCCTAAAACAGGCCTGGCATATCCAGCAAGCGTTCAGGAAACATTCCTCCTCAACAGCATGCTCTGTCTTGAACAAGTTCAAGTTCACATACGTCAACCGCCAGCTCTCAGCACTAACTGAGGCGCTTCCTTCCCGCCCAGACCTGCCCATGTTCGGTGGATTTCACAGTACCAGCTGCAGACTGACCGAGTCTGCCTTCCTTCTAGATCAGGTTTACTAAGACAACCAGTCACAGAGCTGTCCTTGGCCACACCCAATTCCAAACAAGCCCCACGCTTCCAGGAATATTCCCCAGTACCACCTATTCCAAGCCCTAATCCTATGTTCTTTCTGGTACCCTCTGACTTCAATGCCCCCATCTTCCCTGGGGGATGCTCTACTCTGCGGCAGTGAATCGTAAACACAGCCTGCTCCCAACAGGCGTTCCCAGAGGGCTTCAGCTGGAGAGCACGACAATCCAATGGCAGTTGGTATCTAAGCCTCTACCATAATCATTTAGGACGAACTACTTAAAATACATATATTTTTTAAAATAAAATTTTTTTTCTTTTGAGTCAGAGTCTCACTCTGTTGCTCAGGCTGGAGTGCAGTGGCACAATCGCGGCTCCCTGCGGCCTCAAACTCCCGGGCTCAAGCCATCCTTCACCTCAGTTTTCCAAGTAGTTGGGGCTACAGGCGTGTGCCACCATGCCCGGCTAACTTTTTCATTTTTTGTAGCGGCGAGGTCTCGCTATGTTGCGAGGCTGGTGTTGTACTCCTGGGATTAAGCGATCTTCCACCTTGGCCTCCCAAAGTGCTGGGATTACAGGCATAAACCACTGCACCGAGTCTTAAAATAATATTTAACTGCTAAAAATAGAAAAATCCAGTGTTCTTAAAATACAGTCTATTATTTCACAAAAGCAACACATATAATTGAAGACTATTGGAAAATATATTAATCTAGAAATGAGAAAAATAACCCCAATGTCTATAGACATACAAAACAACCAGAAGCAAACAAACATATGAGAAAATGTGGGCGGTTCTCTTGCCAGTGCCAGCTCTGGCATGTCCTCCTTTCTTTTATCCCATCTCTTTCTAATGAACTTTGTTCAAAAACTTAAAAAAAAAAAGAAAGAAAATATCATCCATATTTTAATAAACCTGTGGTCATACTATACATATAATTTTAGAGACTGCTTTTGCTCTCAACATAAATGGGTGTTTTCCACATGATATAGGCTTTATAATTTTAAACGTAATGGCTACAGAGTATTTCACAGTGTGCAATCAATTCAATTTTGTTGTACATTTAGATCGCTTTCAGTTTTTCACTATTATAAATTACAATATACCAAACTATGTCTATAAAAATGTTTACTAGAGGGTTTATGGAAGAAATCTTAGGGGAAAAAACGACATGTTTTTCAGTACAAAAATGGACAAATTATGATAGAGCCTTTCCAAGAAAAACTATGCAACCATTAAAAGGATGAAGATGAACTTCCCTACTGGACGTATGAGAAGAGCTCTGTTAGGTTAAATAGGAAACAACTGTATTGGTTACCCAGTTAAGGGTGGAAGAGAACATTTCATTTGTATTTTAATATGCATTTATTTTATACAAATAGCCTACATTATTTTGTTAGTTTTTGAAACATCACAAAATGAAAATTAGTGAATGACGCTTTAATAAGCATCTCTTTTATACTTTTCCCATTTTGGATAGAAACCTAGAAGTAGTTTTAAAAGATCAGTGGATATGAACACTTAAGATTTCAGATTTTTAGGGCAAAATAGATTTTGTAGCCTTAGATTTTGATAGGTTATTTTCTTCAAATTACCTGAAGTGCTCATACTGTTCAAATATTCAACTCCTTTTTGCTTATTCTCAGATGTGTCACATGTAAGAATTCTCAAAGTATCTGAGAATCTGAAGAAGATAAGTAAAAGAAACAAAGTCACATTATAGTAGAATGAAAGAAGCATGGCTACAGAAAGGAAACTGAATTCCAAAGAGTTCCATATAAAAATTCCTTGTTCAACAGATAATTGTTGTAGGGCATTTCTGCCATATTTGCCCACAAAAGTACCAATCTTACCCATACGTAAAAGTGTGATTTGTCAACTAAAGGACATAACATTTTTAAAAAGGCCAGGCACGGTGGCTCATGCCCGTAATCCTAGTACTTTGGAAGGTCAAGGTGGGAGGATCACCTGAGCCCAGGAATTCAAAAGCAGCCTAAGCAACATAGCGAGACCTCATCTCTAATGAAAATAAAATAAAATAAATTAGCCAGGCATGGTGGTTTGCACCTGTACTGCCAGCTATTCAGGAAGCTGAGACGAAAGGATTGCCTGAGCCCACTAGGTTGAGGCTGTGGTGAGCCATGTTCATGCCACTGCACTTCAGCCTGGGTGACAGAGTGAGACACTGTCTTAAAAAAAAAAAGGAGTTTGGTGGTCATTTAAAGTACCTTCCTCAATTACAGAGTGACTCTGAGGACTCCAAGGCTGAAGTCAGTGGCAGAAGTACAGTCAGCCTTGGGCCCCCAGCCCTGCATCTGCAGATCCAACCACACACAGATCGAAAAATATATATATACATATATATATATTTTTTTGAGTTGGAGTCTCACTCTGTCGCCCAGACTGGAGTGCAGTGGCCGCTCCCGGCCACCGCAGCCTCGACCCGCTGGGCTCCGGCGATCCTTCCGCCTCAGCCTTCCGAGTAGCTGGAACCACAGGCGCGCGCTACCACGCCCCGCTAGTTTTTGATTTATT
>CAUYQG010046909.1:0-10855 GCA_963574415.1 Tarsius wallacei | reverse complement strand
AGTCTGTGAGAGACGGGAGCAACGAGTTTCCAAAGCTAACCATGCCAGTTGTTGTTTCAGAGCCTCATGCTTAGATCATCAGAGTTATTTCTGGTTAAATATGCTAAATTATTAGAGGGGAGGGTAATGGCGTCTACAGCTTCCGAACACTACCTAGAGGTCTCGGGGTCCACGGCCCTCCCTGATTTCTAAGGTTCAGTGGGCCTCCTAGGCCGGCTGCCGATAGGAGACAACCCACAGAATGGGAAAAAATATTTGCCAACTGTATATCCAACAAAGGCTTAACATCTAGGATCTACGAGGAACTCAAATGTGCCAAAAAGAAAAAAACAAACAGCCCTATTAAAAAGTGGACAAAAAAATATGAATAGACGCTTATCAAAAGAAGGCATATGAGTAGCCAACAGATACATGAAAAAATGTTCAGCCTCACTAATCATCAAAGAAATGCAAATTAAAACCACACTGAGATACCACCTAACTCGAGGCAGGATGGCTATTGTCAATAACTCAAAAAACAGCAGATGCTGGAAAGGATGAGGAAAAAAGGGAACACTTCTACACTGCTGGTGGGATTGTAAACTAGTACATCTGTGGAAAACAGTGTGGCAATTCCTAAAAGACCTAAAAATTGACCTTCAGTGCAACCCAGAATCCCCCATTCTGGGAATATACCTGGAGAAACTCAGATCATGCTATAAAAAAAAAATATGCACATGCATATTTATTGCAGCATTATTCACAATAGTAAAAACATGGGACCAACTGTGCTGCCCATCAAAAGTTGACTGGATAAAAAAAATGTGGTATATATACACAATGAAATATTACACACCCATAAAGAAGGGCAAAATAATGAACTTTGGAGCAACTTTGATGTACTTAGAGTCTATAATACTCAGTGATCTGTCACAGAGACAAAGTACAGAATACCACATGTTCTCACTCATAAGCGGACCCTAGACAATTATCATAATACTATAAGAAAGGGATTGGAAGTAGTGGGAAACTGCCAGGGTTGGGGAGGGGGCACACACTTCTTTAATAAGGGTACCTGATCTCCAACCAAGTGAAGTGGGGACCAAAGGGAGGTCCAAACTTTACCTGTACAATGACCATCTGTATACCTAACCTTGAATTGTACCCCATATCTTTAAAATAAAATAAAATAAGAAATTAAAAAAAGAGAAGATACTTAAAACACATATTCATTTTTTTCCCCACTCCTTCGGGGATTTTTTTTTTTAATTTTTACTTTAAAGACATGGAGTGCAATTCAGGGTTAGGTATACAGATGGTCATTTTACAGGTAAAGTTTGGGCCTCACTTTTGGTCCCCATGTCACCTGGTTTGAGATCAGGTACCCTTATTAATGAAGTATGTCCCCCCTCCCTACCCTGGCAGTTTCCCACTACTACCAATCCTTTTTTTACAGTGTTGTGATAATTGTTCAGAGTCCACTTGTGAGTGAGAACATGTGGTACTCAGTTCTTTGTTTCTGTGATAGATCACCAAGTATTATAGACTCTAAATCCATCCAAGTTGCTACAAAGCTCATAATTTTGTCCTTCTTTATGGCTGCATAAGATTCCATTGTGTATATTTACCACATTCTTAAAATCCAGTCTACTTTTGATTGGCAGCGCAGTTGGTACCATGTTTTTGCTATTGTGAATAGTGCTGCAATAAACATGTGTACGCAGGTATCTTTTTTGTAGAATGTTATGTGTTCCTCCAGATATATTCCCAGAAGGGGGATTGCTGGATCATATGGGAGGCTATTTTTAGATCTTTTAGGAATTTCCACACTGTTTTCCACAGAGGTTGTAGAAACACATATTCTTAAGGCTCTCTTTTATATAAATAAATACTATAAATTTATAAGCAAAAGATAGGCTAACAAAATAATTGCTAAAATGAATGAAGAAAGCATAACATTTAAAAAGAGACATTAACAGAAAATGCCATGGTCTGAATGTTTATGTTTCCCTAAAAATTTGCATGCTGAACTGTGATGATATTAAGAGGTCAGACCTTTGGAAAGTGATTAGGTCATGAATGTGATTAATGCACTTATAAGAGGCTGAAGAGTTCAATTTTTTCCCTTCCACTATATGAGAACACAGCCAGAAGATGCCATCTATGAATCAGGAAGTGGGCCCTTACTAGATACCAAGCTGTTCTCTTGATTTCTGACTTCTCAGGCTCCATAACTGTGAGAAATAAATTTCTGCTGTTTATAATCTTCCCAGCTTATGGTATTTGCTTTAGCAGCCCAAATGAACTAAGACAGAAAATAAACATGAAAAAATACCTAACCTCATTAGTAACCAGTGCAATGCAAATAAAGAATATAATAAGGTACTATTTAATAACCCTCAGACTGGCAAAATTAAGAACATTATAATTTCACTATAGGCAAGGATGATGTTTAATGGGAACCCTAGTATGTCCTGAGCAGCAGTGTATATTTGAAACACTACTTTGGAAAATAAGCTGGCAGTACCTTAGATGCCAAATAAGTGAAAATACTACAATTGAACAACCTACTTCTGGATATAAACCCTGAAGAATGCTTACCAGGAGACATATATGTGAATGTTTACATATAATTTTATTTTTATAGCAAAAAATTTGGAAGTAACTCAAATACCCCTAAGTAGAATGGATAAACTATGTTATATTGACATGGTAGAATATTATTCAGCCATGAAAATTAATGAACAAGACTATGTTGAATAACATAAATGGACCTTAGAAAAACAATACTGAGTGGCAAAAAAATCTATATACAGGTAGGCTTTATACAGTATGATTCTATTTTTATAAATTTCAGAAATAAATGGATAAATTTTGTGATATTAATACCACATGAATGGATCTTAGAAAGACAATCCTGAATAGAAAAAATAATTATATAAAAGTAGACCTTTTATAAAGTATGATGTTAATTTTATAAATTTCATATATAAGCAGTGCCTGACAATATTGTATTTAGAGATACATACCTATAGGGTAGAATTATTTTTAGAAGCGAGGGGACAATGGGGACAATAAAACACAGATTCTAGTGAATATTTACCTTTTATATTCAAGGAGAATTGCAGAGACGGTTTCAATGGAAGATAAGGTTCTCCGTCTTAACTTTCAGTTGTTAGGTTCACAAAGGTTAGTTTTGTTATGTTTCATAATTTAAATATATGTTATATATCATCTGAATATATATTCTCTAAACATAAAATATTACAGGATTTTTTTTTAAAAGCAGTAGTATAGCATTGAAGAAGTTGTAGAGCTGGCACCATGTCAGTTGTCTGATAGTGGTACCAATGAAAGAGATCGCTATCACTTTTATTTCCTTCAAATAATTACATATTTTTGTGCTTCCTCTTATATAAGTTATAATCATAGAAAATGAAGGCTGCCAAGGGCCCAATCCTGTTGGCTGTAAGATGCACCCTGACTGCAGAAGGTGTTATTCCTGTCTGTCACGCTAGTCTCTTGTCATCCCTGGCAAAGGTTGTTTTATCTCTTCACTCATTGTGTCTATGGGGAATGGATGGCTGGCCTGCTCAAAACTCACAAAATAAATGTTATTCTGAGCTGCAGTTAAGAAGACACTTTTCCCACAGCAATATCATTAATCTTGAAAAATGCCTCACGGGAAAGATGTCTTTAAACTTATTTGACTTGTGGAGTCAAGAGAGCAGTATTCTCATTTGGAGGACTGCATTTTTAACAATGACTGACGCAGTGCGAGAAGCTCCATCACGTCTCACTTAAAGATTAGGTTTTGCTTGTTCTCCCATGCTAGTAATATTTTCTTCTGCCACTTTGCATAATTATCAAGGTTATTTGTTGTTTTAATGGAGGGGAAGTTTTTTGAAGGAGCCACCTGCTTCTTCTGCTGGTCCCTGCATGAAATGGTTGAACTGTTAGAATGTGGACAGTGGTGATGTCAGTGATAGAAAGGCCATGTCTCGAAGAGGCAGTTGTATTTAGCTTATTCACTGGACTCCAAGAGACGATCAGAGACTCGGAAGATGGTTTCCCACTTTCAAATGGTGTTAGACAAATAGAATCTTCTGAGCAATTTCGGGGATAAGAAAGCAGACCAGTTAACCAAAAAGTCTGGTTGGATCACTCAACCTGTATGGGTTTGCTGGCACCATAGCATATGGTTAAAGCATGGATTGGGGAGAGATTCCAAGATGGCGACAGAGGTGGTCAGAGTGTATGAGTCTCCGCTTAAATGAACTGGAGAAGAGACCAGTATTCACCCTAGGGTGTCAGCAAAAGTTATGTGAATGTCTGATTGAGTGGAGACATGGAAAGGAGAGAACCGAGATCTCCTGCATAGGCAGCTGCCCAGTGCAGCTGCTTGGACCTCAGCGCGCTCTTCAGCGCAGAGGCAGGCACTATCTCTACAGCATCACCCAGAAAGGGAAAAAAGAAAAAAGAATTAAAACAGGAAAATCACCTGCAACGGGTGCCACCTGCCACTGCAGCCTTCGTCCCAGGTCAGACACCAGCAACACTAGCTGCAAGAAAATATACCAGAGTAACTCCACCAGAGTTCCATCCAAGGAGACCAAGATGCCCCATCCCCCAACTGAAGCATTTGCCATATCTGCCCCTGCAGCCCTTCAGAACTCAGCACTAGATCACAGCAAAATGGTGGTGAGTTTTAAAGTGACCCAGCACCCTTTTGTCCAGAGATGTGGGAGACGTGTGACTCAGGTGGACAGCTTTCTGAGCAACACACAGGGAGAGACCTGAACATAAGCAGATGGGGTAAACAGGGGATTAGATTTGAAACATTTGCAGTCTGCACTGCAACCTAAGAACCCAGTCTCAGCTCACAGCGGATGAGTAGGAGTGAGTTTTAAAGTAACCCTATACCCTTTCCCCAGTGATTTGTGAGACATGTGACTCAGGCCGGCTAAACATAGGCGGATCAGCCAGGGACAACTTCCAGCGTCTCCACAACAGCAAGAGGTGAATAGGGGGACAGATTTAAAAGCTGGAAGCTCCTGCCTTCTGAAACCCTTTGCCTCCCACCAGCTAAGAGAAACAGTGCTTGGGTCACTCCTGCAAGAAGCTGGATCTTTAAACTGCCAAAAGAAGGTGCTCAAGAATTACATGGGTTTTTGTTTTGGAGTTTTTTGTGTGTATCTGTGTGACTACTTGTTATTATTTTTAAATATAGCTTGTTGGGAGTGGGCATTTCATTCTGTTTTACCCCTTCTCCTTCTTCTTTCTGTCCAATAAGGTTATATATGAGTGTGAAATTATCCTCATATTATTGGTTTTAGTTTCCTTGGGATTTTTGTTTGTTTATGTGCTGTTTGTTTTTTCTTCTTTGTTTTTGATTTTTTGTTTCCTTTGGTTTTGTTACTGTTTTGGTTTGGTTTTCTCTCCCTCTTTATTTTTCTTTCTCTCTTTGCTTGTCTTCCTTTTGACAGTTTGTATCTTTTTCTTCTCTCCTTTGTTCTCTCCATTGTCATCCCCTCCACATTCTCTCTTTACTAACTCCTTTCCCTTCCTTCATGTTATTTGTACCCAGGGGAGATATATATGCTCCCATTGTGTGGACATACTGTAAGGTGTGGGAAGTAGACCCCTGGGGCCCACACATCAATCAGTAAACATTGTGATCCTCTGATAGCTTTTGAATCTTAGCAACCTCTAACACACCTCATTCAAATCTCAAATCTGCAAGGGAGTAATATAACTCCCCTGCTCCAACCAAGCTCCAAAAATTGAACTAGTCCAGAGACTTATATTCAAAGGAGAATAGGGGGTTGGGCAAAAAGAAGTGAAACTACTCCCTTTCTCACTGAGCAACAGAAGTAAAGAAAAAAGAAGAACCCACTACAAATGAAAAACCAAAGAAGAACCACAGGCACTACACAAAGTCCTAAGAAGCTAGTCCATGAGTGTACAGACTTAGGAATGCAAATATCGAAGAGCACCCAGATTGACTGGTCTCAGACTACAAATGCAGAGATCAAGGAATGGACGGAAAAGATGAACAAGAACCAAGAAAAGCAATATGAAAACATGAAGGAACTAATGGCTGAGACGCAAACTATGAAGAATACGGTAAATGAAATAAATAATAAACTGACAAGCATGGAAAGCAGAATTAACCAGGCAGAAGACAGAATCACAGAACTTGAAGACCAAAATCTGGAACTAACTCAATCTGTTAAAAACATAGAAAGGAAATTTAAAAAGATGGAACAAATCCTTCAGGCGATGTGCGACTATATTAAAGAGACCAAACCTAAAACGATAGGCATCCCCGAAGCAGACAAGGAGAATGAGAGCAGCCTGGAACAAACATTCCAAGAGGTCGTCCAAGAAAACTTCCTGCATCTCATCAGAGACATGACAGTCCTAACACAAGAGATACACAGAACCCCTGCAAACCATCAAACAAGACCAACTCTTAGACATATAGTAATTTGCACAAAATAAGTATAAAAGAAAAAATCCTAAAAGCAGATAGACAGAAAGGTCAGACTACCTACTGGGGAAGACCAATCAGAATAGCCACAGATCTACTCTCAGAAACACTGCAAACTAGAAGAGAAAGAAGCCCAATCTTCAAAACACTCAAAGATAAACAATTCCACCTGAAAATTTTCTATCCAGCTAAGCTAAGCTTCATCAGTAATGGAGAATTAAAATTCTTCCCAGACATTCAAACCCTAAGAATGTATGCTGCCTTCAGACCAGCTCTACAAGAGATGCTTAAGGAAGGTATTAAGCACAGAGGAAATAAAAAAAGAACAACCAATTTCCTTCCAAGAATGCAAGAAAACAAAGAACCAATAAACCATGCATCACAGCTGCAAGATTGAAACACACACATAAATCAATCCCCAAGTCAAAAGAAAACCAACACACAAATAAGTAAACAAACAACAAAGTCTGTAAGAGCCTCATGACAGGGATAAACTGTCACATCTCAATAATCAGTCTGAATGTAAATGTACTAAATGAAAAGGCATAGAATGGATAACTGGATAAAGAAACATGTTGCAACAATATTCTGTCTTCAGGAGATGCATCTCACCAGAAGGGACACTCATAGGCTCAAAGTTAGAGGATGGAAAACAATTTTCAGGTGAATGGAACACAAAAGAAAGCAGGAGTTGCAATCTTAATATCAGACAAAGTAACCTTTAAGCTATCAAAAATTTAAAAGGATATAGAAAGACACTACATAATGATAAAAGGTTCAATCATCCACATGAGATATCCATCTTAAACATATATGTACCAACACAGGAGTACCAGGTTTTATAAAGCAGCTACTAAGTAAACTTCAAAAAGATCTTGACTCTAGCACTATTGTAACTGGGGACTTTAGTACCCCACTATCTACCCTGGATAGATCATTGAGGCAAAAAATCAACAAGGATATCCAGAATCTAAACCTGATCCTTGACCAAATGGACCTAATACCTTCAGAACACTCCACCCAACAATCACTGATTATACATTCTACTCATCACCTCATGGAACGTACTCCAAGATTGACCATATCCTCAGTCATAAATCAAGTATAAACAAATTTTATAAGATCAAAATACTGTCATGCACCTTCCCAGACCACAGGGGAATAAAAATAAATATCAACACCAACAAGGTCCCCCCAAAACCCACAAAGACATGGACACTAAACAGTATGATGCTGAACAACTCCTGAATCAACATGGAAATTAAAGAAGAAATTGAAAGATTCTTGGAAACAAATGAAAATGAAAAAACATCTTACCAAAACCTCCGGGATACCATGAAAACAGTACTTAGAGGGGATTTCATAGCTTTACAAACACATATGAAGAAAATGGTAAGATCACAAGTTAACAGTCTAACAAGTCACCTAAGGGAGCTGGAAAAACAAGACAACCAAAACCCTAACTTCAGCAAAAGAATCCAGATTACCAAAAACATAAAAAGTAAAAAACAAAACAAACAAACAAAAAAGCCCAAATAAAGCCGGGCTCGGTGGCTCAGCCTATAATCCCGTGCCTTGGGAGGCTGAGGTGAGTGGATTGCCTGAGCTCGCGGGTTCGAGACCCGCCTGGGCAACTTGGCGAGACCTCATCTCTACAATAAATAAAAAATTAGCCGGGCATGGTAGCGCGTGCCTGTAGTTCCGGCTACTTGGAAGGCTGAGGCAGAAGGATCGCCGGAGCCCAGCAGGTGGAGGCGGCCGGGAGTGGCCACTGCACTCCAGTCTGGGTGACAGAGTGAGACTCCAACTCAAAAAAACAAAACAAAACAAAAAAGCCCAAATACAGGACATAGAAGACAAAAAGATAATACAAAAAAATCAATGAAAAAAAAAGCTAGTTCTTTGAAAGGATAAACAAGATTGTTGGACTCTTAGCAAGACTGACCAAGAAAAAGAGAGAAAAAGCCCAAATAAATAAACACTATCAGAAATGCAAAACATCAAGTCACAACTGAGCCCAAAGAAATACGAAAGATTATCAGAGATTACTATGTATACTTGTATGGAAACAAACTTGAAAACCTAAGTGAAATGGAGGACTTTCTGACAGCACACAACCTTCCAAGTTTGAAACAGGAAGAAATTGAGAACCTAAATAGACCAATAACAACCAAGGAAATTGACTTTGTCATAAGAAAACTACCCACAAAAAACAAACAAACAAACAAAACACCCTGGACCAAATGGTTTTCCCACAGAATTCTACAAAACATACAAGGAGGAGCTGATACCAATCCTATTGAAAGTATTCCAGGCAATCAAGAAAGATGGAACTCTCCCCCTAAATCATTTTATGAAGCTAACATCACATTGATACCCAAACCGGTAAAAATCCAACAAAGAAAGAAAACTACAGGCCAATATCCTTGATGAACTTAGATGCATAAATTCTCAACAAGATTCTAGAAAATTGGAGCCAACAACACATCTTAAAAATCATCCACCATGACCAAGTAGGCTTCATCCCCAGGATGCAGGGGTGGTTCAATATCTGCAAGACCATAAATGTAATTAAATACATCAACAGATGTAAAAACAAGAACTACATGATTATATCATTAGATGCAGAAAAAGCTTTTGATGAAGTCCAGCATCCCTTCTTGATAAAATTCCTTGAACACCTAGGCATATATGGAACATATCTCAAAATAGTAAGAACCATCTATGATAAACCCAAAGCCAACATACTGCTAAACTGACAGAAATTGGAAGAGTTTTCTCTGAAAACCAGAACAAGACAAGGCTGCCCACTATGACCTCTCCTGTTCAACATTGTATTGGAAGTCCTAGCTAGAACAATTAGACAAGAGAAGGAAATCAAGGGTATCCAAATAGGAAAAGAGGAAGTTAAGTTATCTGTCTTCACTATGGCATGATCCTATACCTTGAAACCCCAAGATAATCTGTCAAAAACCACCTTGCACTGATAATGGACTTTGGCAAAGTCTCAGGGTATAAAATAAATGTGCAAAAGGCAGTCACATTCCTGTATACCAACAATAAATAGACAGAAACCCAAATTAAAAGCACAATCCTTTTCACAGTAGTCACACAAAAAATGAAGGATCTTGGCATCTTCCTAATCAAAGAAGTGAAAGACCTTTACAATGAAAACTATAAGCCACTGCTCAAATAAGTCCAAGAAGACACAAACAAGTGGAAAAATATTCCATGTTCATGGATTGGAAGAATTAACATTGTTGAGATGACCATCATACCAAAGACAATTTACAGATTTAATGCAATCCCTATTAAATTGCCAACATCATTCTTCTCAGACCTGGAAACAACAATACAGAAATTCATGTGTAAACATAAAAGACCACAAATAGTCAAAACAATTCTTAGCAAAAGAAACAAAGCGAGAGGTATTACACTTCCAGACTTCAAACTCTACTATGAAGCTACAATAATCAAAACAGCCTGTACTGGTACCACAACAGGCATATAGACCAATGGAACAGGGTAGAGATTCCAGAAGCAAAATCTCAATTCCTCAACCAACTCATCTTCAACAAACCCTCCAGCAACAACCAATGGGGAGAGGAGAACCTATTCAGTAAATGGTGCTGGGAAAAGTGGCTGACTACATGCAGAAGACTGAAACAAGATCCCCACCTATCACCATACACAAAAATTAACTCTAAATGGATCAAAGACCTAAATGTAAAACCACAAGCTATAAGAATCCTAGAAGAAAATGTAGGAAACACCTTTACGGAAATTGGAATAGGCAACCAAGTCCTGATCAACTCTCTAAAAGCGAATTCCATAAAATTCTTATATAGACATATGGGACCTCATCAAACTGAAAAGCTTCTGCAAAGCAAAAGAAACCTTCAAGGGAGTGGGCAGACAGCCCACAGAATGGGAAAAAATATTTGCTAGTTGTATATCTGACAAAAGCCTAACATCTAGGATCTGCAAGGAACTCAAATGTGACTGAAAGGAAAAAAAAAACAACCCTATTAAAAAATGGGCAAAATATATGAATAGACACTTCTCAGAAGAAGATATATGAGCAACCAACAGATACATGAAAAAATGCTTAGCCTCACTAGTTATCAAAGAAATGCAAATGAAAATCACAATGAGATACCACTTAACTCCAGTCAGGATAATCATCATCAATAACTCAAAAACAACAGATGTTGGTGAACATATGGGTAAAAGGGAACACTTTTACATTGTTGGTGGGAATGAAAATTAGTACAACTCTGTGGAAAACAGACTGGCAATTTCTAAAAAAAATCTGAAAATCAACCTTCCATATGACCCAGCAATCCCCCTACTGGGAATATACCCAGAGGAACTCAAATCACT
>CAUYQG010046902.1:0-25201 GCA_963574415.1 Tarsius wallacei | reverse complement strand
TCCATGAAAATGGAAACCAAAAACAAGCAGGAGTACCCATTCTCATATTATTTAAAGCGTACTTTAAATTAACAACAATAACAAAAAGACAAAGACAGTTATTATATAATGATAAAGGGATCAATTCAATGAGAAGACATAGCAATGTTAAATATATATGCACCTAACACAAGAGGCCCTAGCTTTATGAAACAAATTCTACTAGACCTAAACAAAGAGACAGACAGCAATACAATAATAGTGGATGACTTCAACACTCCACTGACAGCAACAGACAGATTATCAAGGCATAAAGTCAACCAAGAAACATTGGAGTTAAACAGGACTCTGTAGGAAACAGAACCAACAGACATCTAAAGGACAATCCACCCCAAAATTACAGAATATACAATTTTTTCATCAGCACATGGAACATTCACCAAGATAGACCATATGATAAGTTACAAATCAAGTCTCAATAAATTAAAAGAAAATTAAAATCAAATCAAGTACCTTCTCAGACCACAGTGGAATAAAACTAGAAATTAACTCCAAGAAGAACTCATAAAACCAAACAAATACATGGAAGTTAAACAATTTGCTCCTTAATGATTCAGGCATCAACAATGAAATCAAGAGGAAAATTTAAAAATTCCTGGAAACAAATGACAACATTGTATCATGTTATCAAAACTTCTGGGACACAGCCAAAGCTGTGCTCAGAGGAAAATTTATAGCACTTAAGTCCTACATTAATAAACCAAAAAATAGCATATTAACAACCTAACATTACACCTCAAGGAAAATACAAACAAACCAAACTCAAAGCTAGCAGAAGATAAAATGAAGATTAGATTAGGACTAAGTGAAATTGAGATTAAAAAAGAGATAAAAAAAGTACAAATGATCAATGAAACAAAAAGTTGATTCTTTGAAAAGATAAACAAAATTGGTAGATCACTAGCTAGATTAATTAAGAAATGAAGAGAGAAAACTCAAATTAGCTCAATCAGAAATGAAAAAGGAGACACTACAACTGATATGATGGAAATTCAAGAGATCACCTGAGACTATTATGGACACCTCTATGCAGATGAACAAGACAATCTAGAGGAAAAAGATACATTCTTGGAAATATACAACTCCCCAACTCTGAATCAGGAAGAAATAGAAACCCTGAGCAGACCAATAATGAGTAGCAAGATTGAAACAGTAATTAGAAGTCCCCCACCAAAAAAAGTCCACAACCTGATGGCCTCACAGCTGCATTCTACTAGAACTTAAAAGAAGAACTGGTACCAATTTTACTGAAACTATTCCACAAGATTGAAGGGAGGGAATCCTCCCTAACTCATTCTACAAGGCCAGTATCACTCTGATACCAAAGCCAGGAAAAGAACCAAAAAAGAAAACTACAGACCAATATCCCTTATGAACATAAACACAAAAATATTCAACAAAATATTGACAACAGCACATTAAAAAAATAACACACTATGACCAAGTGGATTTTAACCAAGCGATGCAAGGGTGGTTCAACATACACAAGTCAATAAATGTGATCTACTATATAAACAGAATTAAAAACAAAAATCAGATGATCATCTTAATAAATGCGGAAAAAGCATTTGATGAAATCCAGTATCACTTCATGATAAAAACTCCCAGGAAAATAGGCATAGAGGAGACATTCCTCAAAATAATAAAAGCTATATATGAGAAACCCACAGCCAATGTTACCCTGAATGGAGACAAGGTGAACACATTCCCCCTCAGAACAAGGCAAGGATGCCTACTTTCACCACTACTATTCAACATAACACCAGAAGCCCTAGCCAGAGTAATCAGATAAGACACAGAAATAAAGAAAGGGTATCTAGGTTGGAAAAGAAGAAATCAAACTGTTTCTGTATACTGATGATATGATCTTAGAACCTTAAAGACTCCTCCAAAAGACTCCTGGACTTGATAAAATAATAAACTTGGTAAAGTTTCAGAATACAAAATCAATACACACAAGTCAATAGTACTGCTATACACAAACAGCAATCAAGCTGATGATCAAATCAAGAACTCAGTTCCATTTACAATAGCAGCCAAAAAGTTAGGAATATATTTAACCAAGGAGGTGAAAGATCTCTACAAGGAGAACTACAACACTCTGATTAAAGAAATTGCAGAGGACACAAACAAATGGAGAAACATCCCGTCCTCATGGATTGGAATAATCAGTATTATTAAAATGACCATATTACCCAAAGTAATCTATAGATTTAATGCAATCCCTATCAAACTACCAATATCAGTGTTCACAGAATTGGAGAAAACAATCCTATAATTCATATGGAACCCAAAAAGAGTCAGAATAGTAAAAGCAATTCTAAGCAAAAAGAACAGAGCTAGAGACATTCGCTTACCTAATATCTAATTATATTACAAGGCTGTAGTAACCAAAACAGCATGGTACTGGTACAAAAGCAGACACATGGACCAATGGAACAGAATAGAGAATCCAAAAAACCCCCAAATACCTACAACCAACTGATCTTTGACAAAGTAGACAAAAACATACACTGGGGAAAGGACACCCTATTCAACAAATGGTCCTGGGAAAATTGGATAGCTACATGCAGAGAAATGAAACTTAATCCCTATCTCTCCCAATGTACATTAATTCAAGAGAGGTTAAAGGCTTAAATGTCAGACCTGACACCATAAAAATCCTAGAAGAAAATCTGGAAAAAAGACTCTAATGGACATTGATCTGGGCAAATAATTTATGGTTAAAACCCCAAAAGTAAATGCAACTAAAATAAAAATAAGTGAGACTTAAACTAAAAGCAAAAGAAATAATCAGTAGAGCAAATAGGCAACATACAGTATGGGAGGAAATATTTGCAAACTATACATCTGACAAAGGACGAATATCTAGAATCTACACAGAACTCAAACAAATCAGCGAGAAAAAAGCAAATAACCCCACTGAAAAGTGGAGAAACGACATGAACAGACATCTCTCAAAAGAAGCCATACAAATGACCAACAAACAGATGAAAGGATGTCAACATCACTCATCATCAGGGAAATGCAAATGAAAACCAACATGAGATAGCACCTTACACCAATCAGAATGGCCATTATTAAAAAATCAAAAGATAATAGATGCTGGCACGGATGCAGAGAAAAGGGAACACTTATACACTATCGATGGGAGTGTAAACTAGTACAACCTCTATGGAAAGCAGTATGGAGATTACTCAAATAACTAAAAGTGGATCTACCATTTGATCCAGCAATCTTATGGTGTATATATATATATATATATATATATACACCATAAGAAAGAATGAAATCATGTCCTTGGCAGCAACTCGGATGGAGCTGGAGATCTTTATCCTAAGTGAACTGACTCAGAAACATAAAACCAAACATTGCATGTTCTCATGCATATGTGGAAGCTAAATGGTCACAAAGATGGAGAGAATAGACACTAGGAACGCTATTAAAGGGGGAGGGGGACTAGAGCCCAAAAACTACCTATGGGGCACAATGTTCATTATCTGGGGAATGGGCCACCCAAGACCCAATCCCCACCCATTACAAAATATGTCCATGTAATGAACACATATGTGACTCTAAGATAAAATTTTAAAAATGTATTTGCCTTGTAAACAATTTTAGGAAATAATTTAAAAATTTGATTTGTTAATAAGGTGAGCAATAAAATATTTTTTGGCATAAAAATATAGAAACTTCTGTAGGGGAATGAAGGAATCCAAGAAAAAAAAGGGAATGATGTAAAATTTTTAACTCTTAAGAAAGAGCTTGTTTATTATTTCTAAAATAGATGATGATGGTTAGCGAATAACTGCAAGTATTTAGATTCCTCTGGATAACTGTAAAAGTGATATAACAGTTTTTAAAATTATTTTTTCATTTCAAGGATGTTATTTATTATTATTTTTTTCTTTATTTTAAAGATGTGGGGTACAGTTCAGGGTTAGGTATACAAACGTTGATTATGCAGGTACCCTTGCTGATGAGGTATGCCCCTCCCTCCCCTGGCAGTGTCCCTCAACTGCCATTCCACCCCCCCCGGCAGTTTCCCATTAACAGTTTTATTTTTAAACTGAGATATTTACAGATGGGCCAAGCATGGTGGCTCATGCCTGTAATCTCAGCAATTTGGGAGGCCGAAGCAGGAGACTGAGCCCAGGAGTTCTTCTAGTAATATAATTAATATGTCAGATGGTGATACAGGTATAGGAACGAACAATGCAGGATCACGGTTAAGGAGGAACTGGAGGAAGGGGTGTATTGAAGTTTTAAACAGAGTGGCCAAGTAAGGGTCCTAAGGAGACACTGCAATAGTAAAGAAAGCAAGGGATGAAGCCATGCAGGTACCTGGGAGATGAACATTTTGGGTACAAGTACTTCCTGACACAAAGACTCTGAGGTAGGATGTGATTTAGATTCACGTGGGTGCAAGAGAAAATTGGAGACAAAAACAAGAAAAGATAAGTCTGAAGGAATTTTGCTGTTAAGGCGGTTTTTTTTTTTTTTTTTTTTTAAAGAAAGGGAATTGAGGCTGTGGTTAGAAAGGAATATGGATGGGGTCATGCTTTTCCTTATAACTAATGACAATAGGTGATATTTATGTATACATTTCAGTCTTCAATTTAGTCTTCCCAGTACTGTGTGAGGTAGTGAACTGCAGCATTGGTGAACTTCCTAACATCTCCTATATTGACCTTGTACATCCTCTGAGTAGAAGGCTCATCCCATTCTCCCGTGGCTGGGCTCCAAGGTCACTCCCCTGGGCCCAGATCCTCCAGGCTGCTCCCCTCTGTGTCTCATGTTATGCATTTGCTTCCTGAGCCAGCCTCTCCAGGTCTTGATGACTTTTTAAAAAAATGCCTAAAATAGGGGGGTGGTACTGGCAGTTGAGGGAAACTGCTAGCGGAGGGAGGGGCATACCTCATCAACAAGGGCACCTGCATGATCAGTGTTTCTATACCTAACCCTGAAATGTACCCCACATCTTTATAATAAAAATTTTTTAAATGCCTAAAATAAATTATCTACTTCCTTTCATTTACATCACTGGATTCTGAACTAACTTTTCCACCAATACTGAGAAATTGGCTCCAAAATGATACTTTAATCAGAGAAACTAACACAAATGAATGGAAAACAGATGTTAGTAATGAAAAAATTTATGTTCATAAGAAACTACTTAATGTGTGATAATTACTCCCTTAAGAGATGGTGCAAGATGGAATCATGGGGGAATGTGTGTACTTTTAAATGAGATGTTTATTTGATTTGGAACCAGTCTGTGTTTAGTGAAATGCTTTCTTTATTTGGAATGTCATGACTATACATATATATGTTTGAATAGCAAATTAGAAGCCAAGACTTTCACTACATGGGTTTCTGTTGCTGTTCATTGGGGAGGTGGTACCTTTTTGCATGTGCCTGGTGTAGTGTGGGAAGCCATAGGGTCAGGAGTGCTGGTCTCTGCATCTTTGAATGAAGCCTGACTTTGACAACACTTGGAGGAGCTGGGCTGGTAGCACTGAGAGACAGCCAAAACCTGCGAGAGGTTGGGGAAAAGTCAAACATCTGGATCCAGCGAGCAGACTTGGTTGGAGAGACATGGTGGCCATGGTGGTGAGTGAATACACCTAAGCTAGGACAAGGCCTGAAGGAAAAAGCAGAGGCCAGCTTGAGACACGGTTCACTCAGCAAACATTGGTGAATGCTGTCTGCCAACTAGCACTATGCTAAGCAGAGTTGAAACTCAGGTTCTGCCTTCGGGGACTTCTGGTCTGGCAGAAGCAGTGAAGGGGGTATACCAACAATAAGATGCCTCTTGAGCAGCCATATAGACATAAGGGTCATACTTGGCCCACGCTGGAGCACAGGGGATGCATTCCAAAGGGGGTGGCATGTATAGACAGATTTTTGAAAGACGAATAGTTAGGATAAGACAAAGAGTAAATAAAAATAGGGAAGGTATTATTCCAGGGAAAGGGAGAAAGGTGGGTGAGGTACCTGAGTGCCGTTCTTTTTAGAAAAAAATGAGGCACAGCAGATCAACAGTCATGTAAGGACTCTAAACAGGACTTATGCCCCGTATTGAGTCCTCTTTCAGTTCCTGGAGTCATTTTTGACAGTGCTGGTGGGTTTGTAGCATTGCCATTGTACCTTCCATGGGCAGCTATAAACCATGAGCTCCAAAGACCAAACAAGGCTCAGTTTGTGGATGCAGCATGATGCCACCATGCAGGAATTCAGAACACAGGTTCTAGAGGTCCCCAAATTGGAGTCCGAATTAATTTTGCCTCTACCACTTCTAGATGTTGTTTCTTTTGGAACCTTAGTCTCCTAATCTGTAAAACAATGCATAAGAACAGGACTTCTGAGAATTAAATAATATAATGCATATGAAAACCTCAGCATAGTCCCTGCTAGCTTGCCGCCTACTCAGAACACGGTCTTCTCAGAGTTCAAGGTTGTCAGATTTAGCATCTGTGTGTCTGTCTTTACTTGGAATGTAATGACTATATTTATTTTTGAATAAATTAGAAGTCAAAGCCACCTCTCTGGGGAGAAAAATGTTCAGGTAAACAAATAAGTGCAAGAAGAAAAATGGAATCATACAAGCTTCAAAAGTCCCACAGCTTTCTTAGCATCAATCCATGAGCATAAACTTTGTTGTTAGGGCTGGGGAGATCATTGAATTTGAGATTTTGCTTCAGAAAATGTAAGGAAGCAGGGTTTATAAAGTGGTCATGAGGTAGTTCCTCATGGTCCATTTACACAGAGTATTAGCTCCAGCCCAGGTTAGCAAGCCTTCCTGGCAAGCTCACTTCAAAACATGTAATTCTCCCCTAGAGTCAATGCAATTCCTATCAAAATCTCCATGGAATTTTTAAAAGTTTTGCAGAAATAAAAAAAATCATCCTGAAATTCTTACAGAATATCAAAGGATCCCAAAGTTCTAAAACAATTTTGAAAAAGAAGGAAGTTAGAAATTTTACACTTTCTGATTTCAACACATATTACAAAGCTACAGTAATCAAAACAGTGTGGTACTAGCAAAAAGACAGGCATATCAACAAATGGAATGGAACAGAATGTCCAGAAATAACGGCTTGAGTGTATGGTCAAATAATCTTCAGCAAGGATAGGGAAAAGACATTCTTTAACAAAAGATCTTGGGAAACCTAGATATCCACATACAAAAGAATAAAATTGGTCCCTTACCTTACACTACATATAAAAATTAACTGAAAATGGATTATGGACCCCACATCAGACCAAAACCTAGAATAAATGTGTAAATTCCTAGACACATACAACCAACCAAGATTGAACCATGAAGAAATACAAAATCTGAAAACAACAATAACAAGTAATGAGATAGAAGCAGTAATAAAGTATCTCATCAAAGAAAATCCTAGGTCAGGTGCGGTGGCTCATGCCTGCAATCCCAGCACTTTGGGAGGCTGAGGTGAGAGGACTGCTTGAGCCAAGAAGATGAAGACCAGAGTGGGCAACATAGCAAGACCTCATTTCTACCAACAATACAAAAATTTAGCTGGATGTAGTGGCCTGTGCCTCTAGTCCCAGCTACACAGAAGGCAGAGGCAAGAGGATTGCCTGAACCCAGGAGGTCAAGGCTGCAATGAGCTGTGATCCTGCCACTGCACTCCAGGTTGGGCGACAGAGTGAGAACTCAAAAAAAAAAGAAAAAAAGAAAAAGAAAGAATAGCTTTACTGCTGAATTCTACCTAATGTTTAAAGAAGATCTCATACTAACCCTACTCAAACTATTTCAAAAAATTGAGGGAGAGTGAATACTTCCAAAAACTAGACCAAGAAATAACAACAACAACAACAAAACTACAGGCCAGTATCTCTGATGAACAATCCTCAACAAAATACTAGCAAACAGAATTTAACAACAGGTCAAAAAGATAATCCATCATTATCAAGTGACACTCATTCCAGAGCTGCAAGAATGATCCTACATATGCAAATTCATAAATGGGATGCATCCCATCAACAGAATGAAGAACACAAACCACATGATCATTCCAATAGATGAAAAAAGAACTTTCAGAAAAAATTCAACATCTCTTTAAACTAAAAACTCTCAACCAACTGGTTGTAGGAGGAACATACCTCAACACGATAATGGCCATATTCAACAAACCCACAGCTAGTATCATACCAGATGGAGAAACACTGAAACCCTAAGAAGATCTGTAACAAGATAAAGGTGCCACTTTTATCCAACACCATACTGGAAGTCTTAGCCAGGACAATTGGGCAAAAGAAAGAAAGTGCATCCAAATGAGAAAGAAAGAAATCAAATTATCCTTGTTTGCAGAGGATATATAATCTTATGTTTTAAAAAAACTCTACCAAATTTTTAAATCTTATTTAAATATTTAAATCTTATATTTAAAAAGACTCCACCAAGAAACTAATAGAACTGATAAATCCAGGAAAGTTTCAGGATACAAAATCAACATACAAAAATCAGCAACATTTTTTTTTGCCAGCAGCAAACAATCTGAAAAAGAAACCAATAATGTAATCTCGAGAAAGCAAAACCAAACATGTAATTTGTAGAAATAAACTTAACCAGAGAAGTGAAATATTTCTACAAGTAGAACCAGAATACATTGATGAAAGACATTGAAGAGGACACAAAACAATGAAAAGATATTTTATGTTTCACGGATTGGAAAAATGAATATTGTTAATATTATCAATATTGCTAAAATATTACCCAAAACTATCTACAGATTCAATGCAATCTCCATCAAAACACCAATGACATTCATCACAGAAATTTTAAAAACCACGCAATTCTAAAATTTACATTGAACCACAAAAGACCCAGACTAGCCAAAACAACCCTGAGAACAAAACTAAGCTAGAGACATCACATTAACGGACTTCAAATTATACTGCAAAGCTATTGTAACCAAAACAGTATGGTAGAGATCCCACACACAAATCCACACATTTACAGTTAATTCATTTAGACAAAAATGCCAAGATCATACATTGTGGAAAGGATAGCTTCTTCGATAAGTGGTGCTAGGGAAACTGAACATCCACATGCAGAAGAATAAAACTATACTCCTGTCTCTTGCCATATACAAAAATTGAATTAAAATGGGTTAAAGACTTAAATTTAAGACCTGTAACTATAAAATTACCAGAAGAAAACATTGAGGAAACACTCTAGGACATTGATTAGGGTAAATATTTCTTGAGGAAGACCTCAAAAGCACAGGCAACCAAAGCAAAAATAGACAGATGGAGTCACATCAAACTAAAAAGTTTTGACACAGCAAAGGACACAACAAAGTAAACAGACAACTTACAAAATGGGGAAAAATATTTGCAAACTAGTCAACTTATAAGAGATTAATAATCAGAATATATAAGGAACATAGACAACTCAATAATAAGAACAAACAACCAAACAATCCAATTAAAAGACGGGCAAAGGATCTGAATAGGCATTTTTCAAAAGAAGGAAAGTAGCCAACAATTATATGAAAAAGTGTTCAACATTACTAATCATCAGAGAAATGCAAATCAAAATGAGATATCATCTCACCCTAGTTAAAATGGCTCTTAACAAGAATACAAAAATAACAGGTGCTAGTGAGAATGTGGAGAAAGGGGAACACACACACTATTGGTAGGAAAATAAGTTAATATAGTCATCATGGAAAACAGTATGAGGTTCCTGAAATAACTAAAAATAGAACTACCATATTATCTAGCATTCCCACTACTGGGTATATATCCAGAAGAAAGAGACATCTGCACTTCCACTTTTACTGAAGCACTATTTATAATATACAAGATACGGAATAAACTTATGTGTCCGTTAACAGTTGAATGGATTAAGAAAACGTGGTACATATATATAGTGGAGTATTAGTCAGCAATGAAAAGGAATGAAATCTAGTCATTTTCAACAACATGGATGGAACTGGAGAACATTAATGTTAAGTGAAATAAGCCAGACACAGAAAGACAACTATCACATGTTCTCACTCATAAGTGGGAGCTAAAAAATTGATCTCATAGAGATAGAAAATAGGAGGGTTTCTAGAGACTGGGAAAGGCAGTGGGAGTGGGGGAAGAAGGGTTGATCAACAGGTATAAAAATACAATCAGAAGGAATAAGATCTAGTGTTTGGTAGCACAATGGGGCAACGACAGTTAACAATAATTTATATTCCAAAATAACCAGAAGAGTGTGTTCCCAACACAAATAAAAAATAAATGTTTAAGGTGATGGATATCCTAATTACCCTGATTTTTTTTTTTAATGAGTCAGGGTCTCACTCTGCTGCCCAGGCTGGAGTGCAGCGGCACAATCCCAGCTCTCTGCACCCTTGACCTCCTGAGTTCAGTCAATCTTTCCACCCCAGCCTCCTGAATAACTGGGACTACAGGTACATGTCACCATGCCTGGCTAAGTTTTTGATATTTTGTTGAGTTGAGGTCTCATGTTGCCCAGGCTGGTCTTGAACACCTGGGCTCAAGCAATCCCCTTGCCTTGTCCTCCCAAAGTGCTGGG
Organism: Tarsius wallacei; assembly: GCA_963574415.1. Taxonomy (NCBI): domain Eukaryota; kingdom Metazoa; phylum Chordata; class Mammalia; order Primates; family Tarsiidae; genus Tarsius; species Tarsius wallacei. The sequence continues at coordinate 14,598 of CAUYQG010046902.1, read as the reverse complement.
ATTACAGGTGTGAGTCATTGCACCTGACTTCAAATACCCTGATTTGATTGTTACACATTGTATACTTGTGTCAAAATATCCCATGTACCCCATAAACATGTACAATTACTATATAACTATAAAATTTAAAATAAAAACAAAACCTTCTGTGCACCAAAGGAGGACAACATGACCAACAGAGTGAAAAGACAAGCTATAGAATGGGAGAAGATACTTATAAATCATATATCTGATAAGGGGTTATTATCCGGAATATATAAAGAGCTCTTACAACTCAACAACAACAAAACACAAAACAAACAAATCATCTGATTAAAAATAGACAAAGGACTTGAACAGATATTTTTCTAAAGACAATATACAAATGGTCAATAAGCATATGAAAAAGATGCTTGATATCACTAATCATTGGAGAAATGCAAATACAAACCACAATGAGATGAGATATGATCTCACATCCTTTAGGACGGCTACTACAAAAATAAATAATTAAAAAACAAAATAACAAGTGATGGCGAGGCTGTAGAAAAGCTGAAACCATTGTGCACTGTTGGTGGTAACATGGTACAGCTGCTATGCAAAACAGTATAGTCAAAAAAGTAAAAACAGAATTACCATATGATCCAGCAACCCCACCTCTGGGTATATACCCCAAAGTATTGAAAGCAGGCACTTTAAGATACATTTGCACACCCATGTTCATAGCAGAATTAGCAATAGCTAAGAGGTGGAAGCAACCCAAATGTATTTGGATGGACGAATGGATAAACAAAACGTAGTCCTGATACATACAATGGGATCTCATTCAGCCTTAAAAAGGAAGCTAATCCTATCACATGTTACACGATGGATGAATCTTAAGGACAATGTGCTAAGTGAAACTGGCTGTTCACAAAAGACAAATATTGTGTGCTTCCACTTCTATGAGGGTATCTAAAGTACTTAAATTTAAAGTAGTCAAATTTATAGAAACAGAAAGTAGGGCTGGGTACAGTGGCCCATCTGTAATCCCAGGACTTTGGGAGGCTGAGGCAGGAGGATCGCTTGAGCTCAGGAGTTTGAGACCAGTGTATCTGAGGCTGCAGTGAGCCATGATTGCGCCACTGCACTGTAAGCTGGGTGACAGAGTAAGACACTGTCTCAAAAAAACAAAAGAAAGAAAGAAAAAGAGAAAAAGAAAAAAAAGAAAGAAAGAAAGAGGGAAGGGAAGGAAAGAAAGAGAGAACAGTGATTGCCAGGGGCTGAGGGAAGGGGAAAATGCAGAGATCGTGTTTAATGGCGATACAGTTTCAGATTTGCAAAATGGATGATTTATGGACATCAGTTGCAGGACAATGTGAGTACAATTAATTCTACTCAATTGTGCACTTAAAAAATGGTAAAGATGATGCATTTTATGTTATATGGTTTTACCACAATTAAAAATTTAAAAAAAGAAACATTCTGGCAGACAGAAAAAGAAGGATTGAAAAAGGGATAGATAAAGCAAAAAAGACAAAATCTTGTGAACAGCTGAATCTGGTAATGGGCAATCAATCAGTGGATTTTACTTCTGGGCATGCTTGAATTTTCATAATTAAAAGCAAGAGGCTCCTAAGGGAATTAAGTTTAGGATCTTAAAGACTCGGCACTTGCATTGGTAACATTTGATTTATTTTGAAACAATCAAGAGCTATTTTGATAACCACACACAAAGCCTCAATAAATAGACAGGCTGAAGAGTTGTGAGCAGAGCAAATAAAGTTATGTTTCCTGTGTTGCTTGGGGGAAAGAAGGAGGGAGGCTGTACAGAAAATGAGCCTGAATGATGAGAATTTCTTTCTCCAAAAAGCAGCCAGCCTGCTTGAACTCATTAGAGAACGATGTCTCCCAATCCTTGTTCTTACAGCTGAGCAGAGCAAGTATGTGGATGGAGGCTGGTGCAGGGGACACTCTCTTGTCCCTTGGCTCCTCCAGCCTCACTGTGACCACCTCTGTAACCAGTGGATTCTCCCGGAGGGCTACAAACCCTGTGAGGGCGAGACCCTGCCTGGAGCATCTGCCGTGATACCCAGGGCAGAGTTTTTCAACAAATGTTTATTGAGTTCCAAGTATTGCACTGGGAAATCAGCCATGAACATAGTAGACAAAGTTCTACTCTTTGGCAGCTTCTGTTCTAGTGAGCAGCAGGTCAGCACACACTCAGCTGACTAGGAAAAGCGAGGAGGCATGGGGGGGTGGGGGGGCTCCGAAGGACAATGAAACCAGGTGAGGGGAAAGCACTCCCATGAGGGAGTGGAAAGGGCTGCTCACATGGAAGGTCCGGGAAACCCTTTCTAGCCTCTGCCTCTTCCTGATCGCCAGATCCCTATATCCGTAGACCGATGTCCCCTTGGATATCCAACAGGCATCTCAAACTTTGCATGTCCATTCCTGCTTTCTACCCCCAAACCTGCCCTTTCTGCTGTCTTTGCCTCCTCTGCAAATGGCAACACAGTGTTTTCCAGTTGCTCAAGCTAAACACCATGGGGTCGAGTTTTTCTTCTTGGAAAAGCTTGTCCACTGCAGGTCTTTGTGCCTGGTCTTCCTTTCTCCTTCTTCTCTTTTTCTCACTAATAAACTTTGTTTTAAAACTTTAAACAGACGCCCCTCCCCACAAACCATGGGGTCATCCTTCCTACTTTCACACCCCCTTTTGAATCCGAAGGTAAGCCCTGTGGGCTCTGCCTTCCAAATACCCAGACCACCCCCAGCTTCTTTCCAGCCCGCCCACCACACCCTGGTCCCATTCCCCACCATCTCCCACCCTGACTTCTGCTGTTGGCTGACACCTGGTCTCTGTGCTTCTGCCCTCACTCCTTCGAAAATCTGCTCTTAGCACCGCAGAGTAAGTCTGCCATTGAGGATTGCTTGAGCCCAGGAGTTGGAGGCCAGCTTAGGAAAAAAAAAAAAAAATGCTGGGCCTGGTGGCACACACCAGTAGTCCCAGCTACTCGAGGGGCTGAAGCAGAAAGATTGCCTAAGCCCAGGAGGTCAAGGCTGGGGTGAGCTGTGTGACCTGCCACTGCACTCCAGCCTGAGTGAAAGAATGAGACCCTGACTCAAAACAAACAAAAAACCAACCACAACAAAATTCTGATCTCATACTCAGACACCTTAGTTACTGTGCATTTATCTAATGCACTATATATTTAAAATGGTTCCACATTCACTCTTTTTTAAAAAATTTGGTCCTCACAATCACCCTCATGGTCTTAGTGGACAGTATTTTCCCCATTTTAGAGATAAGGAAATAATATACTTCTCATGCCACAGAGCCATTATTACTGGGCACCTTGTCTGACATTTCTTTCCCTTGATTTCAAAAATAAATAATTAAGTATTCAATAGTTGTTTTAATGACTGACTTGTGTCTCCACCCCTAAAGTTATATATTGAAACCCTCACCCCCAATGTGACTGTATTTGGAGATAGGACCTATAGGTCAAATGAGAACGAAGGTCAAATGAGATCATTTGTGTCCTTATAAGAAGAGAGACCAGAGCTATCACCTAGGCCAACACATGGATAAGAGGTCATGGGAGCACATAGCAGGATGGTGGCCGCCAACTAGCCAGGAAGAAAGGCCACATAGAGCTGGGTGTGGTGGCGTGTGCCTATAGTTCCAGCTACTTGGAAGGCTGAGGCAGAAGGATCGCCTGAGCCCAGCAGGTCAAGGCTGTGGTGGCTGTGAGTGTGCCATTGCACTCTAGCCTGGACGACAGAGTGAGACTCTGACAAAAACAAAACAAAACAAAAAGCCACACAGGAAACTACTGCACTGGCACTCTGATCTCCAGACTTCCAGATTCCAGAACCATGAGGAAATAAATGTTTGTTGCTTAAGTCACCCAGTCTATGGTATTTTGTTATGGCAGCCTGAGCTGACTAATGCAAAAAAAAAAAAAAAAAAAGTAATGAGGGGATAGAGGATTTCCTTATCCCTTTGTCTTAGGTTGCCAGAAATCTACATTATGTTAAATGATCTCTCTCCAGTACACCAGTCCTTGAGATGGCTACCATACCTGCAGTCCTCTCCAGAAAGAAACTGCTGTATACACAGTACCTGCTGAGGAAGTTACTCTTGGACATTCTTCAGGCAGAAGTGCCCATGGTTTTTTTTCCACATCAGTCTGCTCCCCTAGATAGCTGGCCTAGGGCATACCTAACACAAGTAGCCAACTTAGGCCAACAGCCCATGAATATAATGGACCATGATAAGTTACGAGTTTTCTGGTTGATTCCAGGTATAACACAAATAGCAGATTGCCCATGATGTGGTCTGACACCAAAAGCTCTGCCCTCTGGGAATAATGGTGATTAATTGGACTAATCCAATCCTCTCTCTTGGGACTTTGAAGTCAAGCTACCTGCTGAAAATCAGATCGTAGTAGAAGATTATAAATACACAGAGAGATGCAGAAGCAGAGAGTACTCAAGAAGTTGACAAGGGGGACATGGTGGCTCACACCTATAATCCTAGCACTTTGGTAGGCTGAGGAGAGATGATTGCTTGAGCCCAGGAGTTAAAGACCAGCCTGGGCAGCATAGTGATACCCTATGACTATACAAAATACTAGTGATTTGAAAAAAAAAATGATATCAGCAAAAGAATAACCTAGTCATTAGAACTGTGTGGAATTCTGAATCACTTTACAGAACATAAACTGTGTTCTAGTCTCCATGGGAAGCTACAGGCTTCTGATTTCTGGTCGTAGGTTTCTTTTAGACTCTGGTTTAGATTCTAAATTTTAGAAGAAGAAACCAGATCAAAAGTCCTGTTTTCCTTATTTCCACAGGCGTTATTCCACAGGGTATAATACTCTGGCCTCGCCTCTTGACATAACATGAGTAAATCTTTTTCATGAAACTAAATTGTTTATGGGAAGCCATATAAACAATTGTCTAAAACAGCTCATTTGTATTTTTTTCTATATAAGATGTTAGGTTACATAAAAGTGTATTAAATAGGATTTTCCCAGTTGTCTCGGAATTTTTAGCTTAAGCTCCAATAATGAGAAAAATAGGGAATAAGTACCCCCACATTCTAAGAAGATTGGCTGTAAAAAATCTATATAAGAAATACTAAAAGAGAGCTGAATTAATCCAGCAGTCACTTTTGGATTACACTGTGAGAGTAAAATTGTTGACCTGGTAGGAGGTACCTTGTCTCTCACCAAGGAACCTCAAGCCAAGTCCACAGGACCACCAAGATGACAGCTGTATTTGTCAGGGTTCTTTTGAAAAACAAAGCCAAGAGGATGTTTGCTTTTATTTGTCTTTTTTATTTTTTATTTATTTTCAAAGAAAGAAATATATTTAAAAAGAGATTACTTCCCACATGTGGCCATCTGGGGTGCAATCTGATGTCGCATGGAAGATGAAAAGAATTGCACAGAAGTTAGATGAAAAAACATAGTTTATTTTAAAGTAAATTAGAGAGAGAAAGAGAAGAAAGAAGATGCACCTCCCCAATGTGGGGGAGGGTGCCAAACCAGGAAGCATGGCAACATCCGTAGCTCAAAGAGCACATGGCCACACCAGAGTCTAGCAAGGCAATGGCCACTGTTTGCTTTTTAAAACAAGGATTTGACTCCCACAACTATGGAGGCTGGCAAGTCCAAATCTGTAGTGTGGGCCGCCAGGCTTGAGACCCAGGAGAGCTGATGATGCAGATGAAATCCAAAGACTGTCTGCTGGAAAATTCCCTCTTGCTTGGAGAGACTGATGTTTTTTGTTCTATTCAGACCTGGTTAGATGAGACCCACCCACATCATGGAGGCCAATCTGCTTATTCAAAATGCCCTATTTAAATGGTAATTTCCTCCCAAACACCTTCCAAGTTGACACACAAAATTAACCACCACAAGAGTCCATAAAGACTTGGGGGTACCACAACAAGAAGAAACAAGCATCTCCCTCCCTGGTTCGTATTTGTCACGTCACTCTGGTTGAATGGGGCAAGACAACCCCTGGAAGAGCTCAACATGGATCTCCTAGGTTTGAGGTAACTGCAAGCTTGGAGACAGGTACTGCCTCCTACCCGAGGAATTCTTCAGGGGAGCACTAAAGGAAAGCAGAGTTGGGGCAGCCTGTGCTGGAACCATTTGAAGGACAGAGATAGTTCTCCAAGAGACCATTGGCTTTCTTCTTCCTCAGCCTTCACCCTTTAAGTAATTTTTTGACATTGCAAATGTAGCCTAGTTATTCTCTATTCCTGTGGCTCTTGCATGTCCACAGAGTAGTGCACTAACTCCTGTGAGGGCTCTTGAGGGATCTGTACTTCCTACCATCATCTTGTTTTCTCATCATTGTTTTCTCATTTTATTTTCTCCTCAGCTGACACCTGCCCGCCTGCTGTGCCTTACTCCGCCTACCTGGTGAATTCCTATGCCAAGTCAATGTACAGACTCAATTATGCCACTTCTACAGAATTTCTTCTCATTTCCCTCAGATCGAGTGGTTGAGTTGTTCATTCCATTCTTATGTTACACTTTCAATATAAAATGTATATCCTTTTACAATAATGTTCTTTTGCATAAAGTTGTTTACTTGCACTCTTTACCTTCTAGACTGACTTGTTATTTCAAGTCAGGGTCCCCAACATACAGCTCAGGGCCAGGAACACAGGAAGTACTCCTCAATTAATGTCTGTGGCATACATGAATTAATGAAATGCCTGAAAGAAAGACATTTCAAGTGTTTGCAGAAATACCTGTGAAGAATGGGATTTCAAGAATTCACATTATTTCAATATCTTTCAGTTTTTATTTATTCTCCTTCCTAATTTTTACTTTCCCTTAGTGAAAAGCAACCATTCGCGAAGTGTGGTTTGCAGATCCTTAGAGGTCCCCAAGATTCATTCAAAAGGTCTGCAAGGTCTGTAGTATTTTCATATAGTGTAATTTCCTTTTTTCATTGTTTGACATTTGCACTGAAGTTTGTAAAAAGGCAACTGTGGGTACCTTGGCCTAACTCAAAGCAGTGGCACCAAACTGTACTGGTTGTTGCAGCATCCACGAGTGCCATCCACTCACATTTTTAAAAAGGGTAAAGCATAATAATTGTCCCAAGAAAAAGCACTTATGTGATGGAGTTGCAGGCTGAACTAGCCACTTTTTTCATGGGACACTATTTTTCTTTGAAAGAACAACTGACAGATAAACTGACTTTTCATTGATATTTGGCAGATATTTTCTTGAAAATGAATAAAGAGGGTCATTTGAAACAAAAAGAAGATGGCAGTATTTGTTGTAAGTGACAATATCTGAGCTTTCAAGTGAAAATTAGAATATTGGAAAACTTATAGCTGCTACGGTGAACTTGACAGCTTCCAAAATGTCAACACTTTTTTGTGGTTGCTCTGGTGGGACTGGAGATGATATTAACAGATGTGATTTTAGATACAATGCGTAGGTCAACATTTACAAGCATATCTCATTGAACCAAATTTTCCAGGTGACCAATACTTAATATTACAAAAGCCATGAGTCAAATATTTCTTTAAAGTATAAATAGATCAATGAATTATTTTTTGCACTAGCAAATCTTGATGTAACAGAATATAAACATTTCATTGAAATGGCTTCAGATTTCATGGTGTAACTAAACTTTAAGAAACAATCACTTAGCCGGGTTCAGTGGCTCAGCCTGTAATCTCGCGCCTTGGGAGGGCGAGGTGAGTGGATTGCCTGAGTCCGCAGGTTCAAGACCCGCCTGGGCAATTTGGTGGGACCTCATCTCTACAATAAATCAAAAAATTAGACGGACGTGGTAACGCGCGCCTGTAGTTCCAGCTACTTGGAAGGCTGAGGCGGAAGGATCGCCGGAGCCCAGCAGGTCAGTCTGGGCGACAGAGTGAGACTCCAACTCAAAAAAAAAAAAAAACAATCACTTGTTGAGTTTTGGTATAGTATCAAAGAACATTCATAATTATTGAGAAGTCTGTTAAAATATGCGGCCTTTTTCCAACTACACATCTGTGTGAATCCAGAGTTTCATCATATATTTCAACCAAAACAACACAGTACAACAAATTGAATGCAGAAACAGAAATGAAAATCCAGCTATGTTCTTTTAAGCCAGACATCAAAAGAGATCTGCAAAAATAAAATAAAGCCATACTTCTTTCTATTTTTGTTTTAGAAAATTTAGTTTTCAGAAAATATGTTATTGGTGTTAACATGTAATTTGCTTATTATTATTTTAAATGCATTAACAAATATTTTTAAATTTCTCAGTTTTGATTTTTATTACGGTAAATAGCAATAAACACAATCCACATAAACAAAAGTTCTTTGGGTTTCTCAACAATTTTTTAAAGTTTAAAGGCAACCTGAAACCAAAACTTATAAGCTATTGCTTTTATCCCCTTTCTTTTAAAAAAGGATAAGTAACTCTAATGACAGACCAAAATACATCTTAACATTACAAAAGGAAAAAAAATAGATATAAAAACTGCAGAAACGCTCAAAGGGAATTTCTGTTTTAGAACTGAGAACCAAAGTTCCAAGTTACACATATGAAAATATTTTACTTGAACACTGATTTCACTGTAGCTAAGAACCCAGCATAGCATATAAATGCAGAGTCAGCTACTGGGTTATATTTAAGCTAAGACAATAATTGCATAAACAGGTTTAATCATTAAATGCACCAACTGATTCATCTAATTTGAATCAAGTGAGAGACGATTCATATTTTGAAAATATATTTATTATTTAATGCCACCAGATTTAGTTATAAAAAGTCCGGAAACTAAACAAAGATCTTATTTCTATGCTCATCTTCATGTATAATATTCAGATAAAAAAAGGAAAAAAAAAATTTTAAAGTTATGCAACACTCAAGTGCTCACCATTTCTTCAGTACATTTGGTAGTGTAAAAAATTTTGGTGAAGGTGGTTACTTAAATTTCAGCCAAATTCTGTTAATTATAACAAATTTCAATATGATGAGCTCAATTTTGTGTTTCTTGAAATTGTTCTGTCAATATCAAGTTATTACCACTGACAAAATATCATCATTATCAAGATTTTTTTTTCTTTTTTTGGGGGGGTGTTGAGTTGGAGTCTCATTCTGTCGCCCAGGCTGGAGTGCTGTGGCACACTCACGGCCACCCCAGCATTGACCTGCTGGGCTCTAGAGATCCTTCCGCCTCAGTCTTCCAAGTAGCCGGAACTACAGGTGCGTGCTACCATGCCCAGCTAATTTTTTTAATTTATTGTAGACGGGGCCTCACCTAGTTGCCTGGGCTGATCTCGAACCTGTGGGCTCAGGTAATCCACTCACTTCGGCCTCCCAAAGTGCTGGGATTACAGGCTGAGCCACTGAGCCCGGCCCATTATCAAGATTTTTATAAATACTGTATTTCACTTTAGTCAATGTCTGACCTATAGTTTTTTGATTTTGAGGCAGTGTTAAGGAATGTTTTTCACCAAATAAATAGGTGTTTTTTTTACAGAGCACAGATTCTCTCAGACCTATACAGTGCTGATTTGCTGTTTTTATATAGGTTAAAAAAAAAAAGGTAAGATGAACTTACAAAATACCTACTTAAGCTAAATTCAATAAAGTTTGTGTTAATTAGTATAGTTTAATGTGATCAGTGACATTAAACCACTGCTAGTAACAGCACATGTCTCCCACTCCTGCAGTGCAGCTGCTTTGGGTGAACCTGCAGATACCACCACTGAACTAGCTGATGACTGTATTCACCCATGGCTTTGTGATTTAACCAAATTGCAGTGAAATCTTCCTATCTATGGGAGACTGTGATATCATTGTTCTTCACTGATATACCTACTAGTAGCACTGTGCTGTGAATGTGTATGTCCTTTCAAGTTCATCTGTTGAAGTCCTTCCTTTCAAAGTGATGGTATTAAGGAATGAGGCCTTAGAAAGGTTAGTAGACTAGGTCTTTGAATGAGATTAATGCCCATTGTAAAAGAGACCTGGGGAAGTCCTAGCAAGAGCAGTCTGGTGAGAGAAAGACATAAAAGATATCCAAATTGGCAAGGAAAATGTTCAAATTATCGCTGCTTGTAGATGACATGATTGTATACCTAGAAAACTCTAGAGACTCCTCTAAGAAGTTTCTAGACCTGATTAATGACTTCAGTAAAATCTGAGGATACAAAATCAACATAGAAATATTAGTAGCTTTCCTATACACCAACCATGCTCAAGCTGAGAACCAAATCAAGAACTCAATCCCATTCACACTAGACACACACACACACACACACACACACACAAAACTAGGAATATACCTAACCAAGGTGGTAAAAGATCTCTATAAGGAAAACTGCAAATCACTGATGACAGAAATAATAGATGACACAAACAAATGGAAGAACACCCCATGTTCATGGATCGGAAGAGTCATATTGTTAAAATGATGACACTGCACAAAGTAATCTACAGATTCAGCATAATTCCTATTAAAATACCAACTTCATTCTCCACGGAACCAGAAACGGAAAAACTTAAAATGTATATGGAACCAAAAAGTGCACAGACAGTCAAAGGGTTTCCAAGACAAAAGAACAATTGTGGAGGCATCACACTGCCCAACTTCAAATTATACTACAAGGCTATAGTAACTAAAACAGCATGCTACTGGTATGAGAATATATACGTAGATCAATGGAACAGAATAGAGTACCCAGAAATAAATCACAGGTATACAACCAACGAATCTTTCACAAAGCTGACAGAAATAAACAATGGGGAAACATCAATAAATGATGCTGAGAAATTTGGCTAGCCATATGCAGAAGAATGAAACTGGACCCTACTTCTCACCTTATACAAAAATTAACTCAAGATGGATTAAAGACTTAAGTGTAAGACCTGAAACTATAAAAATCCTAGAAGAAAACCTAGAAAACACTCTTCTGGATATCAGCCTAGGCAAAGAATTTATGATGAAGACCTTAAAAGCAATTGCATCAAAAACAAAAATAGACAAAAAGAACTTAATCAAACTGAAAAGCTTCTGTGCAGCAAAAGAAATAATCAACAGAGTGAACAGAAAACCTAGTGAATGGGAGAAAATATTTGCAAATTATGCCTCAGACAAAGGCCTAATATTCAGAGTCTACAAAGAACTCAAATAACCCAATATGAAAAAACAAATAAACCCATCAAAAAGTGGACAAAGGATATGAATAGACACTTCTCAAAAAAGACACAAAGTGACCAACAAACAGATGAAAAAATGTTCAACATCACTAATCATCAGAGAAATGCAAATTAAAACCACAATGACATATCCTCTTATACCAGTCAGAATGGCTATTATTAGAAAGTCAAAGAACAACAGATGTTGGTGCAGTTACGGAGAAAAGGAAATGCTTATTCATTGTTGGTGAAACTGTAAACTAGTTCAACCTCTATGGAAAACAGTATGGAGAACCCTCTAAGAACTAAAATTTGAATCGATCTTCAACTCATCAATCCCACTATTAGGGATCTACTCAAAAGAAAACAAATCAATATATGAAAAGGTTACCTGTACTTATTTTTTTATTGCAGCACTACTCACAATAGCAAAATTATGGAATCAACCTAAGTGCCCCAAATTATGGAACCAACCTAAGATTGACTGGATAAAGAAAATGTGGTGCGTTTATGCCATGGAATACTACACAGCCATCAGAAAGAATGAAATCATGTCCTTTGCAGTAACATGGATGAAGCTGGAGGTCATCATCCCAAGTGAACTAATTCAAACAGAAAACCAAACACCACGTGTTCTCACTTATACGTGGGAGCTGAATGGCCACAAAGATAGAAATAATAGACACTGGGGGCACCAATAAGGGGGGCGGCAAGGTGAGGGGCCAGGGTTCAAAAATTACATCTTGGGTGCAGTAATCACTATCTGGGGAATGGGCCACCTAAGACCCAATCCCCCCTACTACACAAGATGTCCATGTAACAAACATGTATATGCACTCCCAAATCTAAAATAAAAATAGTAAGTTTACATGTCAAGAACACTTTTACTTGCAAATTGTGTATAAAATTACTAGTGAGCAAATTCCGGCAACATCTGTCACATTCTAAAATCGAAAGCAGGAATTAGCAAACTATGCCACCTGAGTTAAATCAACTCACTCCCTGTTTTAGTGAGTTAAAAATGCTTTCAACATTTTTAAAGGGTTACTAAAAAAAAAAAAAGGAAAAAATTTATATGAAATGCAGGATATATGTGGTTTGCAAATTGTAAAATAGTTACTATCGGACTCTCTATAGAAAAACTTTGCTGACCTCTGCTCTAAAGAAATGCTTCTTTTAAAAAAGCAGTATTGATCTTAGCTTGGGGGAGACACAGATAATATTCATATTCTGTTTATTCTGTTCATATTGTGTCCTCTTTCTTCTTTTTTTTTTTTTTTTGAGTTGGCGTCTCACTCCGTCGCCCAGACTGGAGTGCAGTGGCCACTCCCGGCCACCGCAGCCTCGACCTGCTGGGCTCCGGCGATCCTTCCGCCTCAGCCTTCCGAGTAGCCGGAATTACAGGCATGTGCTACCACGCCCGGCTGATTTTTGATTTATTGTAGAGATGAGGTCTCGCCGAGTAGCCCAGGCGGGTCTCGAACCCGCGGGCTCAGGCAATCCACTCACCTCAGCCTCCCAAGACGCGGGATTACAGGCTGAGCCACCGAGCCCGGCTTGTTTATTTTCTTATACCTGTATTTCCCCTCAGAAATAATTCTGGAATTATTAATTGTGTATTTTTGTTTTTATATTGTTCCCTTGTTTCCAGCATTATCTATTTCCTTCAAGTTCTTTATTTTGGTTCCCGTCTTTCATATTAGAGGATTTTCTCAAATTTCTGTTTATCTCTGGTTATCTGTACATAGTTATGAATATACTTGAAAGTGAAACGGATCTGTCTCTGTCATTTGTGTTGGGGAGAGAGCTTGTGAACAAGTGTTTCTGTTACTAGCTGGCCTTTTTATTGGGATACCTTGAATATTAGTATGATTAGGTTTTTTCCCCTTATGCTTATTGCATTCCTTAGAGAAGTACCTTATAATCTTCATAGGAGATATTTCCTTTGACAGAGAAAGGGCCTGAGGGTTCCACAATTTGGTATGTAAAGTCTCACATAGTGCCTCTTTTCACCCCCTCTCCATCTTTCTGGCATATAGGCTTCAATCTCTTTGGTTCAATTTCTTTGGAACTAACATGGTCCTTGTTCTTACTGTCCATCTTTGTACATTTATGTATGAGCACTTTCCAGGTACTGCTACCAGTCAGTATATGAAATGTTAGTAGAGATCATTTCTATTATTTTAAAAGAACAATTATAAGTAGAAGTTGAAATAGTCTTCTTTCTATACCTCTATACATTATATTATATATCACTCAGCCAGGATTTGTGTACCTGGTCTAGAGAATAAATGTTTGTGAAGGGAAGGCTTCTTAGGGCAAGGCAGTGACCTTAGAGGTTTCATAATTACCCTCTCTATTTAGACTTTCCTTCCTTGTCTTCAGTCTTTTGTACCTCCATGACCTAAGTTCTCAGGTGACTTCCTGTAGGTATTCTTCTCTGTAGTCCTTGGGTTTCAGCTTCCCTTGGCCATTACTCTAGCTTGAGAAATTAGTTGGCTTTTATTACTTCTATTGGCAGACTTCTCTAGTCTCTTTTAAAATTATTTTACTGACATTTTAATGACCTTTTGAGGGAGAAAAGATTAATGCATGTTTTCCCTTTTCCAGAGATTCATTTTAACAGTTAACAATAAATATTTAATAATTAACATTAACAGAAAATACTTAGCATGTGTTAAGAACTGAATGTTTTCATCCCTCTACAATTAATATGTTGCAATCCCAACCCCTAAAGGGGTGGTATGAGGAAGTGGAGTCTTTAGGAGATAATTAGGTCATGAGGGTGGGGCCCTTGTGAATAGAATTAGTGCCCTTCTAAGAATAAGTCAGAGAGCTAGCTAGTGCTCTTTCTACCATGTGAGGATACTAAAAGTCAGCAGTCTGCAACCTGGAAGAGGGCCCTCCCCACAATCTGACCATGTTAGCACCTGATCTCACAATTTCAGTCTCCAAAATTGTGAGAAATAAATGCCTATTATTTAAACTTCCCAATCTACGACATTCTGTTATAGTAGTCAGAACTGACTAGGATAACATTCAAAGAATTTAAGCGTTTTAAAAAATATCATATTCACATAGCACCCCATATTTCCAAAGCACTTTAAGATATAGGTCTTCATTTGAGTGTGCTATTAGGTAATAAGCAGAGAACTTGCTATCCTTAGTTACTTGTGGAAAAGCTGAGACCAGGAGTAGTTGTGTAAAGTTGAACTGGGGCAGGAAGTAGCAGTTGAACTGGGGCAGGAACTAGAATTTGTGACTGTGGTTATTGCTGCTGCTTTAATCCCAGACACTAGCCATGAGCTCAAGGAATTTTTTTTTTTTTTTGCTTTTCCAAGAACTACAATTCTGTGAAATCCAAACACATTATCTCTTATTGACTGGTGCTAAAGACCATAATATACAGAGGGCACTCCATTTTATATGAGGATAGACTTTTAGTTGGTTACACAA
>CAUYQG010046901.1:0-17240 GCA_963574415.1 Tarsius wallacei | reverse complement strand
GCCATTCTGACTGGAGTTAGGTGGTATCTCAGAGTGGTTTTGATTTGCATCTCCCTGATGATTAGTGAGGTTGAACATTTCTTCATGTGTCTGTTGGCTGCTTGGATGTCTTCCTTTGAGAAGTGTCTGTTCATATCTTTTCCCATTTTATAATGGGGTTGTTTGTTTTTTTCTTCTCCGCGCGTTTGAGTTCCTTGTAGATCCAAGATGTTAAGGCTTTGTCAGACCTGGAGTTGGCAGATACATTTTCCCAGTCTGTAGACTGTCTCCCTGCTCTCTTGATGGTTTCTTTGGCTTTGCAGAAGCGTGTTAGTTTGATGAGGTCCCACTTGTCTATCTTATCTCTTATGGCCTGTGGGTTTCGGGTTCTGTTCAGGAATTAGATGCCAGTTCCGATTTCCATGAGGGTATGTCCTTCATTTTCTAAGGTTCTTATGGTTTGAGATTTTACATTTAGGTCTCTGATCCATTTGGAGTTAATTTTTGTGTATGGGGATAGATAGGGGTTCTGCTTCAATCTTCTACATGTGCTTGTCCAAGTTTTAAAACTGAAAATGGAAAAAGAACAAAACGCAAAACCAAACACAAGCTTGTTCTCCGCAAAGATCAAGCTCTCTGTGAACAGCCAAGGTTGCCGCAGGTCCCTGAGAGGTGGTGGGCATTCCAGGGGACTCTCGGGGGGCTCTCCCCAAGGCTGGCCACTCCCATCCCAAGCTACCCTCCAGGAGGCCGCAGATTGTCAGCAGCAGGGAGAAGCACGCTGAATCTATGCCAGGCACAGCAACGGCTTCGTTCTTTGGACTCGGGCTGGTTGGAATGCTGGGCTTTGCTATCCTCTCTGCTCCAGAATCACTGGAGGATTCAGATGTTCACAGGGCCACATCCCCTGGGCCCCTCTGCCACCTCCCCACAGTGCCCACCAGGCCTTCTGTGCTCCCCTGACGCAGAGCACATACAGCGAGAGTGATCGTCGGAGTACGGGCAGGCTGGCGTCCCCCTTGGGCCTGGCTGTGGAAGCAAGGGCACGGGAGGTTGGTCCTCACCCCACACATGCCCACCAAGTGTCTCCGGGTGGGGGGGAGATTTCTATCTCCAGAATGGGAAAATGAGGGCCAAGTAGCAATTCTATTGTTGTTGTTTTAATGCCATATTTAATTCCTCTAAAGAGCTGTTTCTTATAGCTCAAGTCACTTCTACTCTGTGGGGTCTGCAGGTCTCAGGAGAAATGGAGTAGTGTGTGGCTGTTTGGTTTTCTTCAATGCATGCTTTTCCTTCAGAAAATAAAAGTTGGCAACCCCATACATCTTGCTCCTAAAATCTTATTTTGAAGTGTCCTGATCTTTGAAACTCAAAAATCTGTTCCACATGATTGCTTCAAGTGCCATAGAATGAAGTCCCCGCTTCACTTTATGCTTCTTCCGTGTGCAGAGTTTTGAGATTGCTTTAAGGATGTGATAGAATCAGGCCAGACATCGTCTGACTCTTGTAAAATAAGCGGCATGCAGGGAAGTCTGGACACCAGACCTGATTCATCTCTACCCAAAACAACACTCCCATCAGGTCCCATGCAGACACGTTGGGCCTTCATCTGGTGGGAGTTACCTCTGCAAATGAGTGAGCATCCCGTTTCTTCCCTGGGGATGGTCAGGGCACTGCAGGACACAGATGCTCAAATCAGGCATTATGATGCCTGCAGCCCTGGGACCCAGTCGCAGAGGAAGAAATGATGGGCAGCCTTGAGAGCTAATCACACTCCTTATCTCATTGGAGATGGTTCAGCATACAGCCAGCTACTCCCAGCCTTTCAGCCTCAACACATATGTACACACATGTGCACATGTATTCATGCACATGGGCACAAATACGCACACGCACACACACATACACACACGCGTGGGCTGTTCATTATATCAATGTGAAATTTGTTAAAAAGCAAAGAACAGATCTTGGTGGAACACCCTTGAGACTAATACTTCACAGTTATAATTTGTTATCTCTATTCTGTCCCCAGGTGAGATAAAAGTCATGAAATGTCTTCAAGTGTCTGAAGGACGAAGTTCTAAAATAGGGAATTTGGTCTCGGTCATCTTAGAATCAGGGGGATTTGCTCATGGCTGGCCTGGTCTTTCTCAAAAGCACTGGTGAGGAGGGTCATATGTGTCACCCTCGTGAAGCTCATTCAGGGAAAAGCCACCCAAGGCAACAACACCCGTCTTTGGGACTACAGCCCACCCACCAGTGCACCCAATGCCCCACTCCAAGCAGCACCTGGGTGCTTGGGGTTCAGAACCCTCCCTAACCTCACAGCACTGCAGGGAGGAGTGTGGCTCCCTTAACTGTCTCAGCCAGAGACCACTGCTGCAGCATTCCATCTCTTTACTCCCACCCCAGCAGCAGGTCCATGGCGAGCCGGCTTCTGCTCAAAGCAGACCCCATGTAACCCAGGAGCCGAGGAAGGTGTAGACGTCCAATCTCCATGTTCCCTAGGCCTCCACCTCCCTGCAATCCTGGGCTGTCCAGCTTTCTCCACCCAGAGGCCAGTGACAAGGATCCTTTGATAGGATGCACCCCCTTCTCCTCCAGTGAGGCCCCACCTCATCTCTGTGTCCACCGCCAGGGCTCCCCTCTCTTAAACATGATCCCTATCCAGGAGAGGCAGGTTTCCATGAGGATGAGGCATGAAGAACAGACAGAATACCCAGTCCAGGAAAGGGGGGAATTTTTCAAGGGTTTGGACCGAGGAAGCCTATCTCTGCCCCCAAAATTCAGAACTAACGACAGAACATTGTTTCTGCGTCTGGCAATTCATGGTTTTAAGCCTTTGGTCTAATCACACAATTTCATTCTGAATACCTGAAGCTGTGTGTTAACAGTGCTCTTTCATTGCGTTCTTTCTGGAAAAATCCCAACTCCCCCACCCCTGGCTGCAACTCAAGACAGAGGTGCCTTGGGATGAACAAGGAAAAACTCATGCTTTTAAAAAGGCAAAAGAGAAAAGCACATCAGTCGTTTTCAAAAAACATCATGTGATTTACACTTTTATTCTTGCTTCTTGAGGCGCTATCCTTCCTGCATCTCTTTTCTTGGGTAACTGTGTAAACCACACTATGTTATTTTTCCAACTTTGGGGTGTGTTCCGCCCTTGGGCCTTGTAGGTGAGGCCTGTGCCTTCAACCATGACAACAAAGAAGCATCTCCTAAGGCCAGGTGACACTGCACTCATGTTGACCCTGCGTCCAGGTATCTGGGTGTCAGGCACATTTCAGTGCCTGTTTATACCACCTGCCTGGGCTTCTGGGTCAAGAGATGCTCCCAAGACTCTGTTTATAACCCAGGAAGCCAACGGTTCCACCAGCTCCAGGACAGAGGCCCCTCCCACATTCGGGAAAAGGGCAGGTTGGTACCCAGGCAGTTGGTACTCAAGACTGAGGAAGAGGACGGCCCAAGCCCACATGCGGGACTGAGCTTTCTTCGGCAAGCCCTTAGCGATCGCAGAGAGCAAAGCCGAAGGGGCAGGGACCCCAGCCACCAAGTGATGGGGACCGTTGTGCCACGCCTGATTCTGGGCTCATGGAGGAGCCAGCAGTGTGATGAGAAGGGAGTGGCGGAGGGCATGCAACAGGAGTGCCAACATCCTGACCTCCTGATGACAAAGCCGACCACCTAGCTGGGCAGGTCCCAGCTCAGCCCTGCACTGTGGATACTGTCTCTTTCACAGAAACCTGGCAATGCAGGGACTGCTGCGGCCCCACAGCTCACGGGGACAACCGAGGTGGAGGTCTGCCAGGGCCGGATTCTGAGCCCCGCAGCCATGCTCCATCCCCGACCTATCAGCCTCTGGGCCAGCCGTTATTGCCGGCGTTGTTGGCGATAAAAAGAAGCAACTGCTGATGGACCAAGAACGGAGCGCATGCTTTCTGGACACTTCCACGGTGTTGCCTGGGCTTCCGGGTCAAGAGAAGCTCCCGAGACTCAGCAAACAGCAGACTCCCCACTCTGCCACATCTCCTATGATCCAAGGACCCCCCTGGAGCATGCCCACCAGGCCCTGCTCTGGATCCAGAATCTCTGCGGCCCACGCCCTGTCTGCCAGGACACAAGGGCCCTCTTTCAAGCGCTCTTCCAATGTCTCTCCTGCCCACCATTGCTGACTCTGCCCTTAGGGGACATCAGCTCCCCAGACCTGGATCATCCTTTGCGGAACTCAGTCCACCCGGGTCTTCACCCCTGAAGGTTTGTCTCGAGCTACTGAGCTCTTGCGTCTACAGGGTTACCAAACCTTGAGAGGGAGAATTCCAGAGAAGACACACTCCAAGGCACATGGAACCCTGACTATCCCCAAATAGCCGTGTACACTCGGTCATGCTTCTCCCTCCCAATTTTAACTTCTCTGCAGGTGGATTGTGTTGCCGACATCATGAGGCTGTCGCAGAGATTAAGAGTTTAAAGTGTCTATTTTTGTGCCTGGCTCATAGGTTTCTGGAGAGCGTCAGGAGCGGTGTGGCCCGTGCTCCTCTCCTCCGGCCTCACCTTGGTGTCTCCACGCCAGCTTCCAGAATCACGAATTGGCACCGTGTGGCGGCTGCTGGCAGAGCGGGTCCCTCCACCACTGACCGCTCCCCATCTGCTGAGAACTCTTTAATCATCTGCAGCTCCCGGTTTCCATTACCGCTTTTCCTGTGGCACAGATGGTACCCAGAGTACTTTTTACTTGATTTAAATACCTGTACTTGTTCTTGGCCAGAGAAATTTTTTTCCTCTTTGTTCATGTCTGTGTGGCATTCTGGAATATGAATATGCATCCCATCATAATAATTGTTTGGCTTTGAACAAGCTTTAGCCGACACGGAAGTTGCTTATTCTAAAATCTCCTGCCAACGATCAAAATGCTCGTGGTTGGCCATTCTATCTTGGTATAAATGTCTTTATTGAGAGCAACGGCAGAACTGTAAACTGTGGCTAAACATTGTACTTCAGGTTATAATTGGTTTCAATTAATTTCACTAAAAACAAACTCTTGGCAGTAAAAGTTGCATGTTTCTTGATCAAATGCCTGTAAGTAGCCAGACACATTACTGAGCTGGGGGGGACTGGTGAAAATTCTGTTGTAAGACTGTTAGCTAAATATCACATTTTATTGCCCAGCAGGAAGTAGTTTAAGATTATGTAGGGAGGCTGGGGAGGGCCTCAGAGTGGAGACAGAGGACCAGAAATTTCCAAGGGGAAAGCCTGTGACCCGCATCTCCACTGCAGTTTTTCGTGGGATAGAAACCAACAGGATGCTTTTGTTGTCTGCTGTTGTCTGGTGACTGCAATGCCTCATTTTATTCCATGGAGGGTCCATAACATCCTGTCAAATTCTCTCAATGTCAGACATCATTTGAAACTTCACATCAGCTTTCTTTTCATTTCTACATCGACATTTATAATAAGGACTGCCAATATTCTGGAGTCATTTCTACCCTCAAGGTGTCAAAGAGTTAACTTTTTTTAAACAGATGCATTGTTCTAGCAAGGCTGTTTCTACTGAATGATATCCTGATTAAACCGAAGAATCTTTATATAAAGCAAAGCACAACTGTTTCTAATTGTGAGTTTGGATCTCTGAATATTAAACTTTCCTAAATCAGGACATATATTTTTACATATTTAAATTTTTTACTTTAAGAAAATTTGGCAAAATGTCGTATTCTAATGTGAACACGCAGAAGTAACATAATTTCAACGAACAATTTATTTTGAATTTAAAAATGACTCAGTTGTGCTGATGACTCAGTTGCCTTTGTGAAATGTGACTCTCCTTGGGGAAAGTAGCCAGTAGTTCGGGCCACTGGATCCATTTTGCAGCAGCACGTTTATCCCATGCCTGACAGTTGCATTTCAGAGGAATGCATTTCAGAGAAATGCAACTAGAAAGCATCACTAAATGGAAGCCAAATATGCTCAGGGGCTGAGCGGCTAATAATTTCAGAGGGTGGACCTACGCTGGAATACATCAGTGTGAGAACCACCAATCAATAGTCGTGCATCAACTGAAGACTCCAAAGTGAAGGGTATGAAATTAAATGTGACGGATTCTCCTGCTGTGTTCCGTGGGCCATCACCCAGAGCAGGCCACCGGCAGTCAGGCCCACCCAAAACACAGGAATGGGTGGACAGAGGGAGGTTCCATCTACTCAGATCTGCAGCACTGTGAAGGGCGGGCTTCCAGGCTCTCCAGCCAGATGACTTTCTTTAAAATGTGCTTAAGAAAGAAAAATGAGCGAACTCTCAGAATGTACAACTGCATGTTAATGCTTTTCTGTCAAAATATCACACTGTCTAGACTTAGCTGAATCTTGGGCTTTGAAAATCCATCTCCTCTGAATCTGTATGCCAAAAAGGCAGCCTTTGCAAAATGTATTAAATTTGAAGGGGAAAGCCAATAATTGCAATGTTTGAAGATTCAATTTAAATACTAATAGTGGTCAAGAGCAATCCCAGGGGAATTCAGGTGAGGAATTTCAGCTCTTGTGGAGTCTAAGTCTTCAATGTTAATATTTAAAAACAAAAAAAAAGGTCATTCCCCTCTTTTAAAGGTTTCAGCATGTCCAGACAACTCACAGCGATGAGCCTCAGGATAGGGGTGTGCAGTGAGTGTAACACGGACCCTGGGGACTGTCTAAGCCGAATTTTCTTGAAGCATTGCAGCTCTGACATCTGCATTTATATATATGGCTTTCCAGGTATACGCTAGGGTAGGAGTGTATTACCCAGGGTGGAAGCAGACTCATTTCCTTTCTGTAATAGCAAGTGTTTCTCAAGAGGGCCTCCCAGAACAGTTTGTGATTGACTTTGCTGACATTTCAATTCTTCCTGCAGTTGCTTATTTCATGGCATCTTTGAGGTTCCCATTAAAGATAGAATGTTAGCAACTGAACCTTGTCTGTAAGGCCGTTCCTCTCACAAAGCTAGTTTGCTCTGTGGTTAAGGGAAGTCCATGCCTTTTAAGAAGTAACCCTTTTGGCCCCGGGTTCACTGTCAGGCAGAAAGGGAGATACCGGAGGACATGGGACACAGTGGAGTGACACCCCAGCTGCAGCCATAACTTCCTCTGGTGGGACAGGCCAGGCCAGCGAGACCTGGGGAACCTGATTCTGGCTGGTCACCTCCAGCCAAGGGAGGCCTAATTTGTTCATGCCAATGTGTAGAAGTGTTGTTGTGTGTTCTGTGGCAGAAAACACTGGAAGCACTTCCTTGGGGAACCAAAGGAAAATGAAAGTAGATGGCAGATACAGAAAGTAGGAACAGAAGCAACAAGAAGGTTGTCGGGGAGGTTGAGAGTCTCTTCCTCAGGCCATGTCTGACAGGGTGGTGAGGGGAGACTTGGTGGATGCAGGCCAGGGAGGCAGGTGGCTGGGGTGGGGCTTCCTAGAAAGCAGGAGGTGGTGTCCTCGGGTCATGGGATGTATGGCAGGCGTCAGGAGAAAGGGCACTCTGGCAGACAGGAGACGGTAGAGTCCCAAGAAGCTGCTAAGACGTTGCTTGGACCATGGAATGCTGTTCCAGAGGAGCGTTATCACAGGGCAACAGAGTTGGGGCCTCCTGCTCTCACCTCATGGGTAGAGAACCCTTGACGCTGGCCAGACTGTCTAAACTGATACTGATGCATAATCTGGATACCTTAAACTTTCATTATTGTAAGCGTACAACCCAATGATTTTTAGTAAACCTGTAGATGTGTATAACCGTCGCTACAAACCAGTTTTAGGACATTTTCAGTCTCCTTGGATGTTCCCTCATACCTGTTTCTAGTCAACCCTAGATTCCACCCCCAGTCTCAGAAAACCACTTATCTTTCTTTCAGTCTCTATAGATTATGAACGTGATAGCCTGGATATGTCACAGAAATGCAGTCTTAAAAAATGTAGTCTTTTGCATCAGACATCCTACTTCATTTTACACTCTACCTCACAATGTATGAGAGTGTATGATGTCTTTGAGGGTTAGCATATAGGAACAGTTTATTCCTTTTTATTGCTAAACAGTATTCCATTATATAGCTATCCAACATTTGCTTATTTTATCAGCTTATGAACATTTTGATTAATTCCAGTTTCTGGAAATTATGAATAATGCTGCTATGAACATTTATGTCTAAGTTTTTGTGTGGACACATGCATACCTTTCTACTGGAGAGGGTCCTTGGAGTAATATCGCTGGGTTATGTTATATGTTTAACTTTCTAAAAAACTTACAAATAATTTTCCAAAGGGATTACACCATTTTGCATTCTCACCAGCAATGTATAAATGTCCCAGTTTCTCCTCATTCTTGACAACCCTTTGTACTGTCGTGTCTCCATTACAGTCAGTCTTCTAGGTTATATTTCTTACACAATATTACGTTTATGAACCATTTTGAGTTAACTTTTGTGAGTGACATTTGATAAGAAGATATAATATATATTTTGCTCATATGGATATAGAATTGTTCCAGCATTAGTTGTTGAAAAGACTGTCTTTTCTCCACTGAATTGCATTTGCACCTTTGCTGAAAATCTATGGATAAAATATGTAAGGGTTTATGTCTAGACTCTCAATTCTATTCCATTGGCCTATGTGCCTATATTTATGCCAGTATTACACTGTCTTATTTACTAAAGCTTTATAGTGATTTTGATATAAAATAGAGTGTCTTTCAAACTTGTTATTATTCAAAATTATGTTGGTTATTTTATGTCCTTTACCTTTACTTGCAAATTTCAGAATCAGCTTGTCAGTTGCTATTTAAAATGTGTGATAAGGATTGCCTTGACTTTACAGAACAATTTTGGGAAAACTGCCATTTTCATGCTAAGTCTTCCCACCAAAAACATGGAATGTCATTACTTAGTTCTTCCTTTATTTCTCTCAGCAATATGTTGCAGCTGTCAGTGTACAAGTCTTGTACTTTCTTTGTCAAATTTACTCCTAAGTATTTAGTTATTTTGATGCCATTGTGAATGGAATAGTTTTCTTAATTTTATTCTCAGATTGCTCACTGCTCACATGTAGAAATACAATTTATTTTTGTGTTGATCTTATGTTGTGCAACAGTGCTAACTTTGTTCATTGTTTCTAGTAGATATTTCTCTGAATTACCTAATATTTTTTATACAGCATGATGTCATCGTTAAGCAAAGGCATTTTCGCTTCTCTTCTAGTCTTTTTTTTTTGAGTTGGAGTCTCACTCTGTTGCCCAGGCTGGAGTGCAGTGGCCGCTCCTGGCCACCGCAGCCTTGACCTGCCGGGCTCCGGCGATCCTTCCGCCTCAGCCTTTCAAGTAGTCAGAATTACAGGCACGCGCTACCACACTCGGCTGATTTTTGATTTATTGTAGAGATGAGGTCTCGCCAAGTTGCCCAGCGGGTCTCGAACCCGCAGGCTCAGGCAATCCACTCACCTCAGCCTCCCAAGGCGTGGGATTACAGGCTGAGCCACCGAGCCTGGCCTCTTCTAGTCCTGATGACTTTAATTTTGCTGTGGCATAACCGTGCTGGTTAGAACCTCCAACACATTGTTGAGGAGTGGTGGCAAGAGTGGGTGTCCTTGTCTTGTTCCTGATCTTAGGGGAAAGCAATCCGTCTTTG
This sequence comes from Tarsius wallacei, assembly GCA_963574415.1. NCBI lineage: Eukaryota > Metazoa > Chordata > Mammalia > Primates > Tarsiidae > Tarsius > Tarsius wallacei. The sequence goes on along the minus strand of CAUYQG010046901.1, from coordinate 7,630 downwards.
ACCATTCGCTATGACGTTAGCTGAGTGTTTTCAGTAAATGGACTTTACCAAGTTCAGTCAATTCTTGTCTATTCCTAGTTTGTCAAGGGTATTGGTCCTGAATTAATGGTGGACTTGCCAAATGATTTTTTGCACCTACTGAGATAACCATGTGGATTTTGTCTTTCATTTGTTAATACGATTTATTTCATTGTTTGAATTTTAGTTTTTAAACCGACCTTAGGAATATAGCCCATTGAGTCATCAATTCACTGTATATGTTGCTAGTTTCAGTTTGCTAAAATTCTGTTAAGGACATTTGCATCTATATTCATGAGAATTATCAGCCTGCCATTTTCTGTTCTTGTGATGTCTTTACCTGGCTTTGATATCAGAGTATTACCAGATCTGCTAGGTAATATATTATAGCAACACTGGGTTCTGACTTCCCCCATGAGGGATGTTTTGCTATTTGTTGAGTATCTCGCATGGACAAACTCTGTGACCTTTGTTGGCTCTGGAGTGTGCAGCTAATGAGAGCATGTTCATCTTGTCTCGGGTTTTTAGTGCTGTTTGTTTTTCTAGCTTACCTTCCTAGAGGTCATCCCTGTGTCTGCATAGCTTAGTGGCCAATGAATGATTGGTCAGAATTTGTACTCAAACACCTTGCCCCAATAAAGCTCTCGTCCCCTGCTGATGGGTGTGTATGTGTGTGTGTGTGTGTGTGTGTGCATTCAGAAGTGCATGCAAAGTTCAAGAGGCTTTCTAGACTGCATCACTTTTTTTTTTAGTTGGAGTCTCACTCCATTGCCCAGGCTGGAGTGCAGTGGCACGCTCATGGCCACCCCAGCGTAGACCTGCTGGGCTCCGGCGAGCCTTCTGCCTCAGCCTTCCAAGTAGCTGGAACTACCACGCTTGGCACATGCTAACACGCTTGGCTAATTTTTGATTTCTTGTAGAGCCGAGGTCTTGCCAAGTTGCCCGGGCTAGTCTCGAAGACTGCCCCACTTTCACTGTCCGTGGAACCCGTTATGTCTTCACTGTACCTGAATGCAATTTCCGGCAGGTGGGAACTCCTGGAAAGATGTGACTGTCTCTTCCTGTATCTCCTGGTTCTGTGTCTGGCTGCTCTGCCACTTGTCCCAGCCAGACCAGACATTTCGCCCAGTAGGACTGAGAGCCAGTCTCTCACACTGACCAGCAAGTTTGCTGCTGGTCTGGGACAATGTCAATGGGCAGGGATCCTTTGCGTTTTACTCCAGATCTAATCAACCCCTTCATCAGTGCAGCCTGCATGACCTGCTGGAGCTACCACACAGACCCCCTCCAGGGTGGGTGGGGATGCTGGGAGCAGCAGGAGACACTTGAGCAAGAATACCATGGAGCCCCACGGCTCATATCCAGAAACTCTGCAGTCCTTCATTATGAGTGCATCTCAGCCTGCTGGAGGCTTTGGCCTGCGTCTAGGGCGCTGGGATAGTTATTGTGGTCACTTGTCCAGTTCATGGCTCTTTCTGGGGGAGCAGACTGGAAGTCCTCCTCCCTCCACCATGCCAGAAGACCTTTGACTAACACAGGGTTCCAATTCTGTTTCCCTCCAACTGGCTGAGAGCCGGGAGATCTGGGTTTATACCTCTGTTCAGGTCTGAACCAGCTCTGTGACTTCATGCATGCTCCTTCTTCTTTCTGAGGCTGTTTCTGCTGATGCACAAAAAGGAAGCCCAGCCAAGGGAATGTCTAAGTCCACAGCCAGGTCTGAAATTATGTTAACTCAAAGAATCAAAAATACATATTGTTGATGGGTAAAATTCAGCTCCATAAAATATTTTAGAATCACTCAGTTCCAGCTCATGTAGAACACCTGCCATTTCTTCCAGATGAAAGTTTAAAAAAATATTTCTCTCTGCTTCCTTCTCAACAGTCTCCATTGTGAATCCCTATTGTGAGTCTCGACTTGGTGTGCGTCTCCCTTCCCTGCTACATTTAACGCACGGTGAAACAGATGTGAAGCTGCACCACTTTTATCCAGAGTCACTAGTAAACCCTGTCTTTCTACCAGGGAGCCCACATGTTGGTATTATAGATCAAACTCTCCCGAACGTGTTTTATCTTTTCTTGATGGCTGCAAGCCTTGTCATGAAAACATGATTGTGCCCGTGACAACACGGATGTGTCCTCAGGTGTGCTATCTCTGCATGGCGACACCAGTTTCGGGTTTTCATGCTCAGTTTTTAACAACTGTAGAGGGTCTTGGCCCTCTGTCTCTCTTTCTCTCTCTCTCTCTCCCTCTCTCCCTTTCGGTCTCTGTCTCTGTTTCTCTATCCCCCAACCCCGTCTCCCTCCTTCCCTCCCACTCCACTCCTGACAGCACTTCTTGCTTCTGGCCTTTGTCTGTTTCTTCCTTGTCGCACCTGCTCCTTGCCTCCCACATAAGCCTCTTTTGGCTCACGATGGATGAGCACTCATGAATAGTACACACCATGTCTCCAGCGGATTTTATCCTAATGGTTGGAGTCACTAGGCCATGATGCAATTCCTTACACGCTCCCCCTCAACTAATCAGTAACCTTAACTTCACCGCTCACTACATTTTAGTACCTCTCACTGAGAATTTATTTTACCTACCATAGAGACCTTACTACTATAATCCGACAACTACTTGCATGCATAATTGAGTAAAGAAATTTAACTAGTTCCATGCAGCTCATTTATTGCGCAATCCGTTATGAGTTTAAACACTTTTGACGTCCACAAGGTCTGTCTATCTTTAAAACTAACATATTACTTATATTGTACCTTTAATTTTCATCTTGTTTTTTGCGTTTTATTGCAACTTGATCTGCTAGAATGTATATACATCTAAGGAACAGGAATTGTTTGTTACTAACATCATCTGTGCATGAGATGTTAAATCACTCGAATGTTATTTGTAGAAAACAACTAATTTAGTCTGACCTGTGGCAAATGCAAAAGAGTTCCAGCTCACTAAAGGAAGAGAGCTCTCTCTTTAAGGATTTAAAAACTTTTTTTTCTATGACAAACACTTAGATTGTTTTCATAACTTGGCTGTTGTGAATAATGCTGCAATGAACATAGCAGTGCAGGTATCTTTGCAATATAGTGGTTTTATTTCCTTTGGCTATTTATCCACACATGGGGTCGCTGGATCATATGGCAGTTCTATTTCTAATTTTTTGAGTTCCCTTTATACTGTTTTCCATAGCAGTTGTACCAATTTACATTCTCACCGACAGTGTGCAAGGATTTCCTTTTCCTCACACCCAACAGTGCTTGTTGCATTTTAACTTTTTGATAATAGACGTCCTAGTAAGGATGCAATGATGTCTCATCGTGGTCTTGACTTGTAACTCCCTCATGATTTGTAATACTGAACACCTTTTGATATGCCTACTGGCCATCTGTATGTTTCCTTGGTGAAATGTCTATTTAGGTTTTTGTTTGTGTTTTTGTTTTATTTCTAGTGAGTTGAGTTCCTTACATATTTTAGATACTAACCCCTTATCAAGTCTAGAGTGTATGTTTGTCAAACGCTGCTCAGCACAATTAACTTTGACACACTCATGTGATCTTTATTCATCCCTAGCTCTTCCTCCAGCATTTTAGTGCCTTAGGGAGGTCACATGTCCCATTACCCAAACACTTGGAGAAGGATCAGAGATCAAGGGTAGTGGGGCATGGGAAGGTGAAGCTGATATTCTTTGGGCGATGTCCTTGGAAGAAATGTAGCACTGATGTAGCTCAGCAAAGAAAGGATAAGGGGTGCCAGGGACAGAGAGCTTCGACTGGGAATTGCTGGGATTTGGAGAATCCCGTGCCCCACAGAGAGGCTTCCAACCGGACATTCCATGGGCTGAAAAGTGTTAACTCTACCAGCTTTACAGCTTGTCCTATCACAAGTTCCCTCTGCAAAACCTGTCTAAAGTCATGATGGGAGAGATGACACAGTGAAGTTAGAACTTCTGAAATCTAAGGAACAGAAACTGTTTGTTACTAACATCATCTATGCATGAGATGCTATTTTTCCCTGAAGAAGTAACTGTCTACTTAATTATACCACTCCTCAGTATGCTGTTACATGCTGCATATTTAGGAGCAGGAAGTTGCTCCTTTGAGGACAGCTTTTATAGTAATTACTTATAGGGAATCTGCTTCTATCTCACTAAAAAAATGCATTACCTGGGGGCATTCCTTGAGGGTTCTAACTCACCATCCTCCGTGGATCCATCGGAAGGTCCTATGAGTTCTAACTTCACATGGAATCTGGAATCCTTCCACCTCTCTGCACCCATGCTGACTTGCCCCTCCTCTGAGTTACTGAGGATAGTTTCTCTCTGTATCCACTCTTGACTCATTTTATTCTGTTTTCCACATTGCAGCACTCATGGCTTTCTTAAAACGTGTATCCCTAGCTTGTTGATTCTCTTAAAAGTCAAGCCCTTTCCATGATTTATAAGGTCCCGTGTGACCCATCTGGTCACCTGCTTTGAACTCATAGTCCAGTGCTCTTCCATGGCCTCGCCTCTCTGGGTTCTCTCAAGTTCTTCCAACTGCTCCTTGTAACCAGCTCATTGTACTGTATTTGGAATCATACAGTACGTAGCCTTTACAGATTGGCTTCTTTCATTTAGTAATATACATTTAAAGTGCTTCCATGTCTTTTTGTGACTTAATAGCTCATTTTTTAAGTGACAACATTCCATTTTTTGGATGTACCAATGTTTATTTATATATTCACATACTGAAGGACATCTTGGTTGCTTCCGTGTTTTGGCAATTATGAATAAAGCTGCCATAAACATCTGAGTGCAGGGTTTTTCTGTGAACATAAGTTTTCCAACACCTCTGGGTAAATATTAAGAATCTTATATGTAAGATTATATTGAGTTTTGAAATAAGTCCCCAAAGTGTCTTCCAAAGTACACCATTTTGCATTCACACAAGCAATGAATGAGACATCCTGTTATGCCTCATCCTTGACAGCATTTGCTGTTGTCAGTGTTCCAAATTTTGGTCATTCTAATAGCTGTGTAATAGTGTCTCATTGCTGTTTTAATTTGCATTTCCCTGATGGTATATGATGTGAAGCATCTTTTCATATGTTTATTTGCTATCCCCAGAACTCTGATAAGCTATTTGTTGATGTTTTTGACCCATTTCTAAAATCAAGTTAGTTGACTCATTTATAAATCAAGCTGTTTGTTTTCTTGTTGTTCAGTTTTAAGAGTTCTTTATATATTTTGATTAATAGTCCTTTATCAGATATGTCTTCTGTGGTTTGTCTTCTTCTTCTCTTGCCATTGTCTTTCATAGAGCAGAAGTTTTTCTTTTCTTTTTTATGTTAACAAAGCCCAGATGATCAGATTTCATGGATGATAGTTTTGGTTTTGTATCTAAAAAGCCATCACCATACTCAAGATCATTTATGTTTTCTCCCAAATTATCTTATAGGAGTTTTATAATTTTGCATTCTACCTTTAGATTTATGATCCATTTTATGTTAATTTTTGAGAAGAGCATAAGGTCTGTGGTCTAGATTCCTTTTTTTGCATGCTGACACCCAGTTGTTCCAGCAACATCTGCTGAAAAGACTCTCTTTGCACCATTGTATTGCCTTTGCCTTTTTTGCAATTATAAAAGATCAGTTGACTATATTTGTGTGGGTCTATTTCTAAACTCTATTCTGTTCCATTTATACATTTGTCTATTCTTTTGCCAATACCACATTGTCTTGATCTCTGTAGCTTCCAGTGTTGAAGTTGGATAGTTTCAGTCTTCCAACTTTGTTCTTCTGCGACGTTGTATATACTGTTCTGAGTCTTTTTCCTCGCCATATAAACTTTAGATGCAGTTTGTTGATATTCACAAAATTCCTTGTCAGCATTTTGAAATTGCATTGAATTTACAGATCAAGATAGGAAGAACTGACATCTTGACAATATGGAGACTTTCTATCCATGCATATGAATAATCTCTCCATTTATGTAGCTCTTTGATTCCATTCAATAGAGTTTTGTAGTTCATTCATATAAATCCTGTTTATTTTCTTAGATTCCTACCTAAGTATTTCATTTTGAGATTGATAATGCAAATAATACTGTTCTAAAATTTTATATTCCATTTGCTAATTGCTGATATATAAATATATGATTGACTTTTATATATTAACCTTGTATCCTAAAACCTTGCTTTGATCACTTCAGCTTCATCAGATATTTTTGTCAATTCTTTTAGATTTTCTACAAGGATGATCATGTCATCTGTGAACAAATACAATTTTGTTTCTCCCTTCCCAATATGTATACATTTTATTTCTTCTTCTTCTTTTTTTTTTTTTGGTCTTATTGCATTGGTTAGGACTTCCAGTACAGTGGTAAAAAGGAATGGTAAGTGGGTACATCCTTGCCTTATTCCTGTGAAAGCTTTTCACCATTATGTATGATGTTACCTATAGGTATTTTGTAGATATTCTTTATCAAGCTGAGGATGTTCTCCTCTATTCCTAACTTAGTGAGAGCTTTTATCATGAAAAAGTGTTATATTTTGCAGTATTTTGTTATATTTTTGACACTAATTAATATGATTTAAAACATTTTTTTAGACTGTTGTTGTGATGGATTATATTAATTGATATTTTGAATGTTGAACCAGTTGAACCAGTTTTGCATGCTTGGGATAAATTCTGGTTGTGATGTATAATTCTTTTTATACATTGTTGAATTTGTTTTGTTAATATTTTGTTGGGGACTTTTTTCATTTATGTTCATGAAAGATTTTGATCTGTAGTTTTCTTTTCTTATAATATCTTTGTATGGTTTTGGCATTAGAGTATTGCTGGCCTCACAGAACGAGTTAGAAAGTTTTACCTCTGCTTCTGTTCTCTAAAGAGATTTTAGAGAACTGGTGTAATATCATCTTTAAATGTTTGCTAGAATTCACTAGTAAACCTATTTGGTCCTGGTGCTTTCTGGGTTAGAAGGTTATTAATTACTGAGTTACTCTCTTGAATAGATACAGCCCTATTCAGATTGTCTATTTATTTTTATGTGATTTTTGGTAAATCGTGTTCTCAGGGAATTAGTTCATTTTGTTTAGGATTTCAAATTTGTGAGCACAGAGATATTCGCAGCATTCTTTCATTATTATTTTAATGTCTGTAGGGTATCTGTGATGCTGCCCTTCATTCTTTTCTAACACGTGTAATTTGTGTCCTCTTTTTTTGGTTTTGTTGATTTTCTCCATCAATTTCCTATTCTCAATTTCATTGATCTCTGCTCTAATTTTTATTGTTTCTTTCTTCTTTTTTTGATTTGATTTTCTCTTCTTTTTCTAGTTTCTTTTCTTTTTTTTTGAGTTGGAGTCTCACTCTGTCACCCAGACTGGAGTGCAGCGGTCGCTCCCAGCCACCGCAGCCTCCAACTGCTGGGCTCCGGTGATCCTTCCGCCTCAGCCTTCCAGGTAGCTGGAACTACAGGTGCGCGCTACCACGCCCGGCTAATTTTTTTGATTTATTGTAGAGATGAGGTCTCGCTTGCCCAGGTGGGTCTCGAACCCGCGGGCTCAGGCAATCCACTCACCTCAGCCTCCCAAAGCGTAGGATTACAGGCTGAGCCACCGAGCCCAGCCTCTAATT
>CAUYQG010046900.1:0-34875 GCA_963574415.1 Tarsius wallacei | reverse complement strand
CCAGTGTCGACCTGCTGGGCTCAGCGATCCTTCTGCCTCAGCCTTCCAAGTAGCTGAAACTACAGGCACGTGCTACCACACCTAGCTAATTTTTTTTTTAAATTTATTGTAGAGATGAGGTCTTGCCAAGTTGCCCAGGCTGGTCTTGAACCCGTGGGCTCAGGCAATCCACTTGCCTCGGCATCCCAAAGTGCTGGGATTACAGGCTGAGCCACTGAGCCCAGCCTCTTTTTTTTTTTTTTAGCCAGGCTCTCACTGTCACTCAGGCCCCAACCAGGCTGGGGCTGCTGTGGCTGTGAGTGAGCCAGTGCACCCCAGCCTGGGTAACAGAGTGAGACTCTGACTCAAAAAAAAAAAGAGCTAGAAACTGTGTTTAAAATTTTCTAAGCCTGATGGCCACAAAAACATCCCAGTAGGCTGAACAGACTGCTTGTTTACAAACCTGAGATAAAGGGTGTAACACAGTAACCTCAAATCAACCAGGCTGGGTGGCTCAGCCTGTAATCCCACACTTTGGGAGGCCGAGGTGAGTGGATTGCCTGAGCCTGCGGGTTTGAGACCCGCCTGGACAACTTGGCGAAACTTCATCCCTACAATAAATCAAAAAATTAGCCGGGCATGGTAGCTCACGCCTGTAGTTCCAGCTACTTAGAAGGCTAAGGCAGAAGGATCACTGAAGCCCAGCAGGTCGAGGCTGCAGTGGCTGGGAGCGGCCACTCCACTCCAGTCTGGGTGACAGAGAGAGACTCCGACTCAAAAAAAAAAACAAACACAAAACACAGTAACCCCAAATCCATGAGAGCTTGTGCATATGTTTACCTATTCCAAAGAAGTCACCCAGAGGTTCAGCAGGGAAAGACATTGGTTTATTAGAACTTATGGGAGGCACCAATGGTGACCAGTTGGTGAAGAATCCTCACCTCAGGACAGTACAGCAAGCAGTTTTATAATCAAGCAACTTAATCATTCAAATTGCTATAGAGTGCTTACCATTACATTAAGAATGATGACTACATTGCTTTCAGTGTTGCTGGATCACCTGCATCCCATGACTCATTACTGGAAATATGCATATGCTTCAGATACCAACCTTGGCCAGGGTACTCCCTGAGGGAGGGGGAAGAAAGAAGCCAGTTATGGGGGAAAGAGTCTGTGTCTGGACAATACCTTACAAAAGGTTAATGTTCTGAGACTCAAGACTCTGTCTTGTAGACCTGACTTATTTGGGAGGCCAAAACACAAACCCACTTCTTTTCATTATGTTCTTGGGGTCAGCAGCTGAGTTCAATACTGCCAGTATATAGGTGAGGGTGCAGACGGTAGGCTGTGAAAAACAGACAGGTCCCAGTACAAATTCTTATTCTGTCATTTGCTACTTTGTGAAGCAAAGTATTTTGAACCTCATCTCCCTAGCTTTAAGATAAAGGCAATAATGTTTAAGCACTGTGTTACTCAATGGTTTTTTTTCCCCTTCTCTTTCCAGGCTGGAAGTAAGTATCTTTGGATATATCTTTGTCCTCTGCTGTGCTGTTCTCTGCCTATGACTTACCTGGAATCTGCAGAGACTTCAAGGCCTGACTCATACCCTCTTCCCATAGGCGACCCTTTTAGACCAGCTAAGTGTGAAGTGGCTTCTCTGCCTTATCCTCATAGCATTTGTTTTGCCATCACCAAAAGTCTTGGGGCCTGTCATCCCTTTGTTTTGTTCAGGCTTTCAAAGAACTAATTGAAAATGACCAACTCCCATCGTCAAATTCTAATCTGAGTTAGAAAGAGAGAAATTCTTTGAAAAAGGAACACTCTCAGAAACTGTCTAGGTTTCAAATTTTGATTAGGCCTAAGCATCATCTCACATATAAAATCACATAATCCCCTTGAAGTGAAGCAAAACTTCCATGTAGGATAATTCAGATACTTGGAAAAGGGTGTCTTTTTTTTTTTGAGTTGGAGTCTCACTCTGTCACCCAGACTGGAGTGCAGCGGCCGCTCCCGGCCACCACAGCCTCGACCCGCTGGGCTCCGGCGATCCTTCCGCCTCAGCCTTCTGAGTAGCTGGAACTACAGGCGCGCAGGGTGTCTTTTTGATGGTTGCTTTTTTTTTTCTTTTGAGTAGGAGTCTCACTCTTTGTTGCCCAGGCTGGAGTGCAGTGGCATCTCACAGCCACCGCAGCCTTGACCTGCTGGGTTCAGGCGATCCTTCCGCCTCAGCCTTCCAAGTAGCTGGAACAACAGACGCATGCCACCATGCTTGGCTAGTTTTTGTGATTTACTGTAGAGATGAAATCTTACCAAGTTGCCCAGGCTGGTCTCAAACCCCTGGGTTTAGGCAATCCTCTCGCCTCAGCCTCCCAAAGCGCTGGGATCACAGGCTGAGCCACCGCACTCTGTATGCTTTTTTTTTTTTTTTTTTTTGAGTTGGAGTCTCACTCTGTCGCCCAGGCTGGGGTGCCGTGGCACACTCACGGCCACCTCAGTCTAGACCTGCTGGTCTCCGGTGATCCTTCCACCTCAGTCTTCCAACTAGCTCGAACTACAGGCGTGCGCTACCACGCCTGGTTACTTTTTTGATATATTGTAGAGACAAGGTCTCGCCAAGTTGCCCAGGCTGGTCTCAAACCTGCAGGCTCAGGCAATCCACTTGCCTTGGCCTCCCAAAGTGCTAGGATTACAGGCTGAGCCACCAAGCCCAGCCCTGCTTTTTTTTTTTTTTTATTACCAACAAAGACTGATTTCAGTAGCCACAACCAGGAAGTTTTTCTATCCTGATAGTTAAACAACAACAACAGTATCAATAATAATCATAAGCATGTACTACACAGCTGCTGCTTCTTGTACCCCAAAATGTGGCCCCCTTTCCAAGCCGCTAATAAGATCCTGCTCTAATTTTGCTCTGGGCTATGTCCAGACTTGATGCTGCAATGCTTTGGATACACTAAGGTACACAGAAGCCCGGGAATGTTTTTTGTCAAAGCCGGGCTCTCGTGATAAACCCTGCTCTCTAAGGAGATAAGCAATGCCCTCCTGCAGCAATCCATTTCAATATCTGTCCAGCATAGGTTTTTCTGGAGATTTATTTGCACTAAGTTCCCATGATGTCACGTAGAGGTGGTGATCTGGAAAGAGAATTAGAGAGAAGTGTTTGGGGAGATTATTCTGATAAATGATTGGTCAAGGAGGATGGGAAATCGATGACACAATCCTAATGGGCCTTTCTTACACCGGATAAGTGATCAACTGCCATCTGCCTATAACCTTTCAAAGCTCATAAAATCTAGCCACACACACTGGTGAAGGCACATAATGTACCTGGAGTCAAAAAGGAACAAACACTGTCCTGAGCGTAAAGCATCCTTATGTGTGCTTAGAGGGAACTGTCTGCAAAGCTTTGAAAATTTTATGTGGCCAGAAAGTCATTGGAAGAACAAGCTGAATGTTGTCTGGCTGGACAATAGTTCAAGACAAACACAGGGCAGGATGGAGGAGGGTAGCCAAGGAAATCTTATCAATGGCACTCAACACAAACTGAGGGGCACAGTGACCATCAGTTCCTAGTCTCCATCTCCTCAAGCCCACAAACAAAAAGTCTGTATGGCTTCCACACGGTCTTAACATTCATGATATGTTTTGGGGGCTCCCTTTGCATTTACGTATGTATGTATGTATGTATGTATTATATTTAAAGTAGAAACAAGGTCTTGCTATGTGGCCCAGGCTGGTCTCGAACCACTGTACTCAAGCAATCCTCTCTCCTCGGTCTCCCAAAGTGCTGGGATTACAGGTGTGAGCCACCATGCCTGGACTCCTTTTGCCTTTAAACTTCTGATAGGTATTTTTTCTGAACAGAATTGTTTGCAGTGAGGATTACGATGTGATTACCAAAAGCTTTGCGGATCTCTAGAATATGCGAGAGTCACTTTAAGACAATTGATCAATCCAACACATCCACACAATGTAAGAGTCTAATGTTTTCAACCTCAAATCCCACAGCACCTCTTTTTTTTTCTGAGTTGGAGTCTCCCTCCGTCACCCAGGCTGGAGTGCCGTGGCACACTCAGTGTCGTCCTGGTGGGCTCCAGCGATCCTTCCGCCTCAGCCTTCCGAGTAGCCAGAACTTCAGGTGCGTGCTACCATGCCTAGCTAGTTTTTTGGTTTTATTGTAGAGACGAGGTCTCACCATGTTGCCCAAAGTGCTGGGATTATAGGCTTGAGCCACCACGCCTGGTCTCATGACCCCTCTTTTAAGGGTACGTGTTGGGGGAAGAAGGTAGAGGTGATTCCCTTCACCTGTGGATGCAGCGGGTCCTTAATCCCCTGTGCGCTTCAGCGGTGTATTTAACATGTGTTCATTTCACCTCTCTCCCGACTAACTCCAGCCCTTAAGAATTCTTCTATGGGAAGCCCCCTCCCAGTGCCCAAGAGCTGACTTAAGTGAGGGGTTGTCAAAGGCTCATCCCGTAGTGCTGCCAATCCCGTGAAAATGAGCTCCCTCTGGGCATAGAAACAGCAAAAAAAAAAAAAGGCAAGAAAAGGAACATTGAAGACTACTAAATTTTGTACTACGGAAATTATAGGGAGTCCAGACTTGTGAAATTTCATCAAGATGAGAACTACATAATTTTTCTTACAAGTCAAAAATAGAGTGTTCAGGAAGCCCTGCCCTGTGAGCAAATCACAGTAAAAGTCAAAGGTGGTTAGTAACGTTACAGACACACTCAGGACTTCATTCATTCAGACACTGGAATGTGGTTCACCGGTTGCCAAAGGCCTCAGGAGTTGGGGAGAGACAGACAGAGCATGAGTAACAGGCACCGACCTCAAAAACTCGCTGAACTATTTATCATTAGAGTAAAAGCCAAAGTCCTTAAAATGGCCCACCAAGCCCTTGGGGCCTCTCCAGTGCCCTCTCCTCCCCAGGCTGCTTGCTCGCTTGCTCCCTCCAGCCATCTGGGCTCTTTGCTGTTCCATGGCCAAACTTTTTCTTTGGTCTGGAGCAGCCTTCTCCCGAATATCCACAGGGTTCCCTTCCTCACCTCCTTGGGCTCCCCCACACCGACACCCCCATCCCTCTCCCTTCTCTGTTACATGCCACCATTTACCATCTGATGTTCTGTCTATTTAATTGCTAATTGTTTATTGTGTCTCTGCTGACTGGTATGGAAGCATTAGGAGGGGAGAGACTGTGTTTTGTTTACTGCTAAATCCCCAGTGATTAACAGGGTGTGAGGTAGATTCGAGGTGCTCCTAGAGTTAATAATAATAAATGAACGAACGAGGCACCAACATATGTGGATCACATTTTTTCAGCTCCCTTGCAGAAATGTGTTTGGGGGTGCCAGCGTTTTCCTCTTTCAAAGAGCTGGTTTAAAAAAACCATGGCTTGGAGGAGAGAGAAAGGAGAGACAGTTATGTTCCGGAGGTCTTGGTAAAAAACAACAGCAAAAAGAACCCAAGCCTTGATTGATGCAGATGATGGTCTTTCCTACCCATTCAGAGTTTGAACACATGGGCCATTTTGCTACCCGATGTCTCTCACATAAGAATCAACACAATGAGTTCCTTCAGGAATCCAGAGCTTGGAGATTTCTCCAGAGTAACACTTATTTGCATCTTTTGAAACAGACTGTGCAGACCACATCACACTTTTCTTTTCTTAACTGCCAGGAAAATAACTTAGTACCACGGGTGTTCGTCCAGTTGTGGAAAGTGTGTGCGCACATGCACAGGAGGCTGATGAAAACGATTATGCGTTTGCACTTGCTGGTTAGACTAGATATTCATACCGGAAGGGGTAAGCTTCCCTCTCTCCCTAATATGTTGCATGGAATTAGAAGTCATGTCATTTTACCGTATCCTAGGAGACCTCCTGATCCTTAAAAATTGCTTCTGAGCCCTCTGAGATGGAGGAGACCCCAAAATAGGACCAAATATCCTTGTACTAGAATAAACCAAGAGGAGAGTCATCTCCCAGAGCGTGGGCAGATAGAGGGGGAGAGAGAGAAATGGGAGATTGAAAGAGAGCGAAGACCACTGAGGGAACGGGGGAATGTCGCGCTCCTTGGGCTCGAAACTAACCCACCGGTGTCCTGGAATATCCATTACTCTGTTGAGTGCAGCATTCACGTTGGCCTCTGTCCAAGCAGGTTTAGTGGGGAAAGTATTAACACCTGCAAGGTGGTCCCACAGCAAGGTCCCTGAGGACAGAGGTTCCAGTGTAGCCGGGGAAAGCAGGAGGAACAGGCCGATTCCAACACCACGGAGTCTGCTGCCCAGTGACAGGGCACTATATCATCCCACAACCTGCGGCCTCAGAATGGGAGGCGGTGGGGAATGATTGAAGCCCAAGCGTCCCTCAGATGGACGTGGAATGAGTGAGAGGCCTGCCTCGGAGAACAGGACCTACATACCAGAACAGGCATGGGTTTGTTTAGGGCTCAGCCATGGCAACACATTTGAGCCTTGCAGCACTCCGAACAGCTGTACCGCAGGGGCCTTGGGCAAGGCCAGCATGGCGTTCCTGCACTGCCGCCTCAACTCTGTTGCATTATATCTTCAAACGGCGCCTAAGTGTTAAACCTTCAGTTCATTTGCACAGCACAGCTAAGAAAACAAAGCAACTCCCAGACCTCCCTGCGGCTGCAGACAACCTTGCCTCTTACCTTCCTTCCCAGGGTTAAGTCGATTTCATTAGTTTGAAAATAAAAAAAGAATCTGCCTGTTTTTGTTTTTTTTTTTCATTCTTTTTTTTAAGGAGGAAAGCATTGAATAAATGGATTGTGATTAAAAACAAAACTAGGCAGGGCGTGGGTGGCTCGTGCCTGTAATCCTAGCACTTTGGGAGGCCAAGGCGAAAGGTTTGCTTGAGCCCAGGAGTTTGAGACCAGCCTGGGTAGCATAGCAAAACCTCATCTCTACAAAATTCAAAACATTAGCCAGGAGTGGTAGTGTGCACCTATAGCTGCTGCTACTCGGGAGGCTGAGGCCAAAGGATAACCTGAACCCACGAGTTCGAGGCTGCAGTGAGCCGTGATAGTGCCACTGCACTCCAACCTGGGTGACAGAGTGAGACCCCTAACTCAAAACAAAAACAAAAGACAAACCGCTGTTTTTTTGTTTTTTTGGTTTTTTTTGAGTTAGAGTCTCACTCTGTCGCCCAAACTGGAGTGCAGTGGCCGCTCCCGGCCACTGCAGCCTCCACCTGCTGGGCTCCGGGGATCCTTCCGCCTCAGCCTTCCGAGTAGCTGGAACTACAGGCGCGCGCTACCACGCCCGGCTGATTTTTTGATTTATTGTAGAGATGAGGTCTCGCCAAGTTGCCCAGGTGGATCTCGAACCCGCAGGCTCAGGCAGTCCACTCACCTCAGCCTCCCAAAGCGCGGGATTGATTACAGGCTGAGCCACCGAGCCCGGCTCAAACCGCTGTTTTTGAGGCGAAGCCGTTGTGGGAATTCCATATGGCTGTGCATCTGACAGCACAGATCCTGTTCCCAAAAGTGGGTTAAAGTTAGACAGGAGGCTGGGCACTCTGGCTCAAGCCTGTAATCCCAGCACTTTGGGAGGCGGAGGTGAGAGGATTGCCTGAGCTCAGGGGTTTGAGACCAGCCTGAGCAACATGGCAAGACCTCGTCTCTACAATAAATCAAAAAATTAGCTGGGCATGGTGGCACATACCTGTGGTTCCAGCTACTTGGAAGGCTGAGACAGTAGGATCACCTGAACTCAGCAGGCCGAGGCTGCAGTGGCTGTGAGTGTGCCACTGCACTCCAGCCTGGGCAATAGAGTGAAACTCTGACTCAAAAATAAATAAATAAAAATAAAATTACACGCAAATAAATAAAGTGAGACTGGAAGACACTCAGGCAGCCCTCCCCTTTAGTGAGTTACAAATCTTGTTCCTGAGAACTCAAGGCGTCCAACAGTTCCTTTGGTGGCTTTGCAAGTTAGAAGTATCTTCGACCAAAAAACTAAGAGGCTAAAATGCCTGATGCTTACCTCCTCCCTGCTTTATATGTTGGGTTCTGAAGGTATTTTAAGAGAGTTACTGCCTGTAATCCCAGCACTTTGGGAGGCCGAGGCAAGAGAATTGCCTGAACCTGCGGATTCAAGACCAGTCCAGGCAACATGGCAAGACCTTGTCTCTACAATATATCAAAAAATTAGCTGGACATGGCAGCATGTACCTATAGTTCCGGCTACTTGGAAGACTGAGGCAGAAGGATCGCCGGTGCCCACAAGGTCAACGCTGGGGTGGCTGTGAGTGTGCCACTGCACTCCTGCCTGGGCAACAGAGTGAGACTCCAATTTTTTAAAAAAGTGAACATATCGAAGTAGAGAGTGAAATGTTAGATACCAGAGACTTGGAGGAAGACAGGGAGGATGATGAGGAATTGGTTAATGGGACAATATATGTTAATCAGGTGACGGAGACCCTAAAAGCCTGTAATGAAATTTTGCACACACACCCCATACATTTGTACAAATAAAAAGGAATAAAATAATACATAAACAAAAATCCAAAGAAACAAATAAAAGTTACAAAAGCAAAAGGTGGAAATCATGGATTTAGTCAACTTTTTAGAGATGGACGCTCTGGTCAAAACTGCTCAGGTGCCTTTTCCAGCATCAGAGAAACAAAAAGTGACCAGCCGGCCAAAGACCCAAATCTACTGCTGCTGGCTCAGTGCACGTTCTTCTGGAACATACTCCCCCTCCTCCACCCCTAGGAAGTTTATCATGAAAGATTAGAGAAATCAACACTTCGGACCTGGAATAATGGGGGGAAAAAAATCACACCTCATCAACAAGGGTACCTGTAAATGAACATTTGTATACCTAACCTGAATTGTACCCCACATCTTTAAAATTTAAAAACAATTTTTTAAATTAACAATTGAGATTTAACTGGATTTCAAATTCCATTGCAGGGCTCACATGGCTTCTGGTGTTTAACGTTTGGGCTCCGTCAACAGCCCGGGCAGGATATGTTGCACCTGTTCTCCTTATCACCCGTGTCATAGACATTCTGAAAGGAACAACCTGATGACAAAAACTTGCAAAGTTCTCAGAGCAGATTCTATTTTTCAGTGTATCTAACTTTCGGAAATCAAAGCATGAATCTCTGAATTTGGACACAAGAAAAGGAGAGAAAATGCTGGCCTCCACCATTTTGTTTCATGATGTCTAAGCCAGAGAAATCCCCCACATGAGTGTAGCTTGTGGACCAGAAGGGTCAGCAGCAACTGAGAGTTCATTAGAAATGCAAATTTATTGGCCCCACTCCTACCCAATGAGAATCCTGGAGGTGGGGCCCAGGCATTTATTGACTACTATCCCCAGGTCATTTATTTGCATATTAAAGTGAAAAGGATTGGTCTAGATCAAGACAGGTGCTTCCCAAAAAGTGGTCCCAGATCAGTGGGATCAGCTTCACCTGGGAACTAGTTAGGGCTACAGATTTTGTTCTTGCTCCAGGGCTACTTTTTTTTTGGGGGGGGGGTTGGGGGTTTCACTCTGTTGCCCAGGCTAAAAGTGCAGTGGCATGATCATGGCTCACCACAGCCTTGATCTCCTGGGCTCAGGAGATCCTTTGGCCTCAGCCTCCCAAGTAGCTGGGACTACAGCGTGTGCCACCATACCCAGCTAATTTTTTTTTTTTTTGTAGAGATGAGGTCTCACTCTGTTGTCCAGGCTGGTCTCGGATTCCTGGGCTCAAGCAATCCTCATGCCTTGGCCTCCCAACGTGCTAGGATTATAGGCATGAACCACTGCGCCAAGCCAATCCAGACTTATTAAATCAGAAGCTGGAGGTGGGACCCAGCAATTCAGTTTTCAAAAGCCCTCTAGAAGATTCTGATATGCATGTAAGTTTGAGAACCAGTGGTCCAAAATGTGAAGACGGGCACAACACAGGGCATTGACCCTAAAAAGAACGAATGAACAAATATTTTCAAAATTACATTATTTAGAATAGGTGTTCTTTAAATAAGGGGGTTCAAGGCCGGGATTGGTGCCTCAGCCTGTAACCCCAGCACTTTAGGAGGCCGAGGCAAGAGGACTGCCTGCGCCCGTGGGTTTGAGACCAGCCCGGGAAACTTGGTGAGACTTCATCTCTACAATAAATCAAGAATTAGCTGGGCATGGTAGTGCGCGCCTGCAGTTCAGAAGGATCGCCAGATCCCAGCAGGTCGACGCTGGGGTGGCCGTGAGTGTGCCACTACCCTCCAGCCTGGGTGACAGAGTGAGACTCCAACTCAAAAAGTAAATTAAATAGAGGGGTTCATGGTCAAATATATTTGGAAAATACATGTTAAAACTGTCTTTTTTTTCTGGCAAGGCAACTTATCTTATAGACATGCATTGGGAATCTCTGAGACAGTTGATGTTAACTCCCAAATTTGAGATCACTTAAGATTTAAGTCACAGCAGTCCACCCTCATATTTCATAATATGTCTTGTTTTCTGAATAAAGAATTAACAATTTTAAAATTTTAAAATTTTTTGAGGCAATGTGTCTGTCATGCTGGCTAGTGTGCAATGGCACGATCACGATGATTATGGCTCACTCCATCTCCTGTTCTCAGGGGATCCGTCCACCTCAGCCTCCAGAGTAGCTAGGACAACAGGCAAGTGCCACCACACCTGACTAATTTTTTGGATTTTTTGTAGAGAGGAGGTCTTGCTATGTTGCCCAAGCTGGTCTGGAACTCCTGGGCTCAAGCAATTGACCCTCCTCGGCTTCCCAAAGTGCTGGGATTGCAGGCATGAGGCAACATGTCTGACCTGCATTTGTTTTTTGAGTCACACCTCTCTGTCTCTTAGAAAACAGGGGCTGAAGAGACTGTCTGGCGTGCTGGCAGTTTCACACACACTACCTCATTTGTATCACTACAATTCTCCAAGGCATCAGATAATTGTCCTCTAAAATGATGAGGGGACATACTAGTGAAGAAATGCAGGCTCAGCCAAGTTATGTGGTTTTTCCAAGGTCAGAAGATTTCTAAGTGAGGAAATGTTGGCTACAGCTGACCTACAGGGCAACTGTCCAGGACGCCAACCCATGAGTAGTTCTAAAACACTGCTGGAAATGAGATGGCGATCCTGTCATTCACTCGGTGTTTCTCGGGGAAAGAACTTTGTGGGGCTGGATGTGCTATGTTGATAAATAAGCAGCTTAGAGTCAGGGATCGAGACTCCCAAAGAAGATTCTGGAGCAATGCATTGGCCAAGGGCTGCTTTGCTGAGTTGGGGGCACAACATGGGGTGGAGCTAAGTGGATGGGCGTATTTGAAGAGGCTGATCTTTGCTTCCTGTTATCCTCTGCTTCTTCCTTCCTCCCAACAAAGTGCTCAGCCTTCCCTCCACATAGATGTGGAATAATAATAATTTAGTGGTCTGGGCACAGTGGCTCACACCTGTAATCCCCAACACTTTGGGAGTATTTGCTGATGATCACAACACTTTGGAAGGTAGAGGCAGGAGGATTGCTTGAGCCCAGGAGTTTGAGACCAGCCTGGACAACATAGCAAGAATATGTCTCTACAATAAAATAAAATAAATTAGCCAGGCATGGTGGTGTGCGCCTATAGTCCCAGCTACTCAGGAGGCTGAAGTGGGAGGATTGCTTGAGCCCAGGAGTTTGAGGCTGCCACGAGCCATGATTGTGCCACTGCCCTCCAGCCTGAGAGGCAGAGCGAGACCATGTCTCAAAAATAAAAAAAATTAATGAAGCAGTATTATTGATTTGGAGGTGATCCAATTTATTAGCCAGACTCTGCCACTCCTCTGTACAAGTTCAACCTGGGTATAACCAAGAGTCACACTCTGGCAGATCTTTCAAATGCTAGTCATTGCGTTTCTCTTAAGCAAGGTCTTCTCTCTTTAAGTACTTGACTCATATTTGCATATAATTACCATATTCAGTTATTACTGGTTAGTGCTTCTACTTTAACAACAGTTTAAGATGGTCTCGAAATAAACCGTGTTCTTGAACATGTTCTATTAGTTCCCCATCATATTGGTGTGAGGATGGAATTTATTATGAGAGTGAAATTTATTACATTCCTTTCAAGAGATTCTTTAGAGATTTTTTCCTTTTTAAAATTTTGGGTAAACAAATATATTCAGAGCACTTTGTTACAACTTGGAACTCAAGCAAGCGCTCTAACCAAGTCATAGATCTCGAATGAGACTCAAGTCAGGTCACACAGGTTTCTGAAGTTTAATAAATGCAGTGGAAGTCTAAAACACATTTCATCAATGTTATTTTAGTTTGAACCAGTTTAAGAGCCCAAACACTTAAGATTTAAGTCATAGCAGTCCATTCACATATTTCATAATATGTCTCATTTTCTGAACAAAGGATTAACAACTTGAATGTAAGAAGCAGGTGTGAGCACTCTCAATAGGTCAAATCCTTAACACCACCCAGACAAGTCTATAATTTCTGGGCACAGAGCATGGCATGCGTGAATGTTGCTTCAATATGTTTTCCATAGCCGTAGCTTAGAAAGTCACATAGCCATATCCTACCCAGACTTCCCTTTTGCTATTTGCTGATGATTGAAAGGTCATGCAAAACAGATGTGAGGGCAGCTAGATTTTCCAGCTATGCTTCGGTGGACTTAGCAGTGGTGCCTGTCATTACCAAATAGCAGAGATTTTATTTCAGTTGAATAAAACCAAGAATCATAGGCAACACTGTCTGTATGATTGGACATACATGCAGTTTCTCTCCCCTCTCACTGAGGTCTCATCTTTTCCATTCTTTAGACTCACAGCCTGGAACTAAATCTACAACACTGAACAGGTAACAATGAACTGTCATTCTGACCTGTTTTCCAACATCTTATAAATAGGTATTATTGACCTCAGCACGAGCAAGTAATTTTAATTTTAGGAAACTGCAGTATTCTAATATGTTTAACACCATATTTGGTGTGATCTAACCCTCAAACCAATTTTCTTTCATTATTCCTGAGGTCTTTTGTTTTATGAGGTTTTTTGTTTTGCGTATGGACTGTGAAATGTAGGGAAAACACACAGAACAGCAAATGGTGCATTGCAGAGGAGACGATCACATCACAAATACCCTTGAAGAACAGATGGTCCAATTGCAAACCTCCCAAATATTGACATCTGTGTGGCAGGCAACTGCACAAGTCAGATCAAGACAGTCTTTCTGTTTACATTCGTAGCAAAACCCAGGAATTCCTAACACAATCCTTCACAACTAAATGTGTGGGAATTGTCCCTTATTAATAAGAGGGAGCCTAAGAGAATGTGGACAAAATAACCCATTTCCTCCCAAGGCTAGTAGGAAGTCTAAGTCTCTGATTTGCCGGTTAATAATTGTGTGTTTTTAGAGAATAATTTCTCTGTGTTTTTATTTTCTCATCTCTAAAATGTGGTGGATTAAAATTACTTGAGTGGACCAACCTCTTTCGGGTCCCTTCCTGCTGAAGCTTTTTTTTTTTAATTGAAGTCTCATTCCACCGCCCAGGCTAGAGTACAGTGGCACGCTCACGACCACCCCAGCGTCGACCTGCTGGGCTCCGGCGAACCTTCCACCTCAGCCTTCCAAGTAGCTGGAACTACAGGTGTGTGCTACTACGCCCGGCTAATTTTTTTATTATTATTTATTGTAGAGACGATGTCTCACCAAGTTGCCCGGGCTGGTCTCGAACTTGCGGGCACAGGCAATCCACTTGCCTCGGCCTCCCGAAGTGCCAGATTACAGTCTGAGCCACTGAGCCTGGCCCTGCTGAAGCTTTTCTGTCTTCTTAATAAATACTACTTTCTAAAAAAAAAATACTTAACTGCCAGAGGTTCTCAAATGAGTGTACTAGTATACCCTAGTGTAACAGATAATATGCCACAAAATTGCCAAGATTATACAACAGTTAAATTGTTATTATAGGTCCACTGGGCTTGATTCCTTCATGGCTTAGTTTATTGAGAAAGGGAAAATTGTTAATCTCCTTGCTTTCTATTACTCAATATGAAAAGCATTCATTTTTCTATATGGCAGGGATTGAGGTTTATACAGGAAAACTTCTATAAACTGAAATCTGAATTAACTAACAGAAGCCTTCAATTAAGAATGTTTTACTTGGGCTTGGCACAGTGGCTCATGCCTATAATCCCAGCACTTTGGGAGGCTGAGGCAGGAGAATCACTTGAGCCTGGGAGTTTGAGACCAGTCTGGGTAGCATAGTAAGACCTCATCTCTACAAAACATTAAAAAAAAACTAGCTGGATGTGGTAGTGTGCACCTATAGTCCCAGCTACTCGGGAGGCTGATGCAGAAGGATAGCCTGAGCCTCGGAGGTTGAGGCTGTGGTGACTCATGATCTTACCACTGCACTCCAGACTGGGTGACAGAGTGAGACCTTGTCTCAAAAAATAAATAATTAAATATATAAAGGGTAAAACTGGCTTTAAGGTTTAGGTTGGGCTCGGTGGCTCAGCCTGTAATCCCAGCACTTTGGGAAGCCGAGGCAAGAAGATTGCCTGAGCCCACAGGTTCGAGATCAGGCTGGGCAACTTGATGAGACCTCATCTTTACAATAACTAAAAAATTAGCTGGGCTTTGTAGCGCGTGCCTGTAGTTCCAGCTACTTGGAAGGCTGAGGCAGAAGGATCGCCAGAGCCCAGCAGGTCGACGCTGGGGTGGCCGTGAGTGTGCCACTGCACACTCCAGCCTGGGCGACAGAGTGGGATTCCAACTCAAACCAAAAAAAAGTACTCATTTTAACAGTAGCAAAAGCATTACAGTAGATGCAATTGAACTCATTAGAAAAAAAAAAACTTTTGGTCATATCTTAGTACACATCCAACTAAATCCCTTAACTATTCAGACCTACTTCATTGTAAAGGCTGTTTATAGGGTAGACCTTGAAAAATGTAATCAATGTAACACTATGTTTACATTGCATACTGAAAGTATATTATCAAAGGATTTTTTTACCATAAAGAACAAAGGGGCCAGGCGCGGTGGCTCAGCCTGTAATCCCAGCACTTTGGGAGGCCGAGGTGAGAGGATTGCCTGAGCCCCGGGGGTTCGAGACCAGCCTGGGCAACTTGGGGAGACCTCGTCTCTACAATCAATCAAAAAATAGCCGGGCATGGTAGCACATGCCTATAGTTCTGTCTACTTGGAAGGTTGAGGCCGAAGGATCCTCCGAGCCCAACAGGTCAACACTGAGGTGGCCATGAGCATGCTACTGCACTCCAGCCTGGGCAACAGAGTGAGACTCCAACATAAAAAGAAAGAAAGAAAGAAAGAAGGAAAGGAAAGGAAAGCAAGGAAGGAAGGAAGCAAGGAAGGAAGGAAGGAAGAACAAAGGAAGGAAGAACAAAGGCAGTAGAATTTCTTGTTTGGCTTTCTAACTCTCCAAGAATCTGCAGTGATGACCTGGAGAACGGAGGTCTTCCTTTAGTTGTGAATCTAAAGTTATTACTTTGTATCAAAGTGGGCCAATGATCAATGGATCGAGTTTCAGCTCCAAGTTCACCCTCCCATCTTCAGTGCCTGCTCTGTGATGTGGGACTGAAATTTTTTAATCTTTATTTATTTGGGGGCACAGATTCAATGCAAGGACCGGGCTCTTGCACCATTTCTCCTTTACGGTGATGATGGTGTTAGGCTTTGTCCTGAGGGAGCTGAAGGGACATTGCAGAAGTTAGGGGCCTTGCTCCCTGGCTCCAGGTGTCGCATGCTGCCTTTTCTGTGTGGTCCATCAGGCGCATGCGTGTGGGGACAACTGGTGGAGCTCTGCCCCAGCTGTGCATCTAGACGGCATAGTTCCTCAGGGACGGCACATCCCTGGCCTGGGGACTACCTTGCACGGCCCTCTTAACACGGACACTATGGATTCCAGGCCTGAGCCCATGGCAGCACCCCAGTGTCCTCCTGTACCCACCCATCAACCTCGGCTTGCCTGCATCCTAGAGGATCGCTTCCTTGTGCTCGGGCACCACGGCAATCCAGAGACTGAGTGTCATTGAATGGGCCGCAACCACTTTCTCCAACAAGGTCTGGACCCCTCTCATGGGGAGGGGTCTTCTTCTGAACTTACCTTTCTTGAGTCCTCTCTCAACCCAGGCTACCCTTTAGAGTTCTGTCGTTTTCAGTTTTAACTCTCCCATCACAGTTTAGGAATTGCTTATACTAAGCTTCTACTAAGTTATTGTGTGATTTCTGGCCTCCTGATTGGATCCAGACTGAACTACCAGGAGTAACCAAGTACGTTTTCCCCCTAAGCCGTAAATTATACTATTATATGTTGATATTGCTAAAGTTCATTAAGAGCTTTTCAGATATTGCCATAAATAAACTATAACTGATTCACATCAATTTCTCTTTTCTAGGCCCAGAAGCACTGAAGGCATCTATAATGGTACTAGAAAAATTATTAAGCAGTAGCACAATAATTTAGCAGAGCAGAATGAATGGTCAGTTCCAATTAATAAAGCCAGAAGTAATTTAACTTGTATTTCAAAGTTCATACTTGAAAAGCTCCATGGAATCCTCAGCTCTCTGCTTCCTTCAGTTAAGGAGGCTTGAAATTGTCAGGATTCTCAAGCAAACAGGGATAGAGAAAGCTTCCGGGGTCAGGTGACATCAATGTAGGGCCACCTAAGCAGTTTCATTTATGCAAAAATTAATATTGCTATTATGTCACTGGAGTTCCATTTACATCCTCATTTACCAAGGTGACAGTTGAGCATATTAGGAATAGACTAGAAAATTCAAAAGACACACATGAAGATTAACACTAACATACTTTAAACAAGGAAACAATGGTGTTTTTGAGTAAGGTAGAATAGCACCTGTTGTGTGTTTTATAAGCAAAAAAAAAAAAAAAAACAGGGAAAAGGGAAAAAACCCAGTTATATCTGAACTAGAAAGAATATGTGAGAGTTTAGAATATGAAGATGAAAAGATAATTTGGAACTCAATTAGAAAACTGAACAGAAAAGACAGAAACTTTGTCCTTTGAAACCTGGATGCATAAGCAGCTGTGTCAATCAATTTATGGACCTGGCATGGACATCATTTTCCTTGAGAACTATATTTGTCATAGTTGAGAAATAGAAAAGTATACTCCCTGTGAATTCTAAATTGATTTTTCTCCCTGAGAATCAGTGGTTTTCTAACATGAAAATGTTCTATTCTTCTAAACAACAGCTCCAAGCTTTATTGTATGATTACACGGTTACAGACCCAAAAAAATAGCCTTCTTGGCAAACTTGTATTTAGTAGGGGTCCCCTAGTGCTCTGGCACTAGTGCAAATCATCAAAAGCACTTCACTTTTCCCCAGCCCGTGTTCAAGGTGTGCAGGCCACACCGTTCTTATTAATCACGGATGCAATCTTATCACCTACCCAGACGGCTTCTAAATCATGGAAATCAAGAGTAAAAGCTCAGTAATATAAGACCACGGACAAATGGTAGGCTGTGAGTACTCTTCACAAAGTGAACAGTCTGGTAAATCAGACACTTGCCACGTTAAAAATAATACGCATGTCTCCTTAGTATGAGAAATATACGGTGACATTTGGGCTTGGTGCTGAGTTAAATCCTCGTTCATGTGGACAACATAAAACCATATCAGTATGAGATTTCTGCTGGGTAGCTATGTGTCCTCACCCCTTTCCTGTGTTAACATTTAAATACTGCAAAGGAACCATTTGCCCTGGGAGGCTCCACACTTGGGATGCAACTTTCTCTGCGGAATTTTGGCACCCTATTAATTAGCAGTTACGAGTGGGAGCTGCTCTCTCTCAGCAACTCCAATCTGCCATCAGTCAAGTGTGATTCTGTAATAAATTTCCACGAAGCAAACTATTTCTGGTAATTCTCCCTAATTAACACCAGGCCTGCTAATAATACATCAGTACCTATGTGTTTCTGATATAACCAAGATCTTGTCTGAGAGGACTCAGAAAGGGAAACCGCCAACCTAAATTAAGCTTTTGCTGGCAAAAGGATTTTATATGTCGTTCTGTAAGAAAACCTTTGATAATCTTCTATTGGGGACATTTTGACTAGAAAACACCGAATGACAGGGAGGCTTGCTCTGGCCTGAGCACTGCATGGGGATTTATTGTGAACACACAGTTGAGACTTAAACCCATAAATCTTGTACTGGATTACTGTTTCTTAATGAAGGAATGACAGATCTCTTATTTTGTCGGTGCATTTTAATGTGCAATGACGTGATTGATAGAAACCAAACAGCAGCTATTAAAATGTCAGATGCAGACTTGATGCCCTTAAAAGTTTGGCTTCTGGAGTTTAATATACTGTGAGCAAATAGACTTGAATTTCTCTTTTATTCCCAATATATAGCCTGCAACAGAAACATTTGTCTTAACTTTATACAGTTGGAAAAAAAAATCTTACTCAAAGCAATAAACAGATGAGGAAGCAGTGAACCTACCTAGCTGTGGAATGGTTAGCTAATGAGACTGGGATGAGTTAAGCATGAAGCAACGTACCCTGGCTCATGCATCATGTGAAAAGGTAGATGATTTATGTTGTTTGATTAAGATCTATGACATAATATGGTGCTGGACATTATAGGTTATTCTGATGAATAATCGAAGTATTACATATTTTTAAAAAGATAATAGAACTTATCTATTAATTCACAAGTATGTACATCCCACATGCAGAGCATAAAAACATTAAAGTAGAATAAGTGTGACTGTTTCTTCTATTTTCAAATATTTTGTTTCTGGGACATTTTCAAAAGCAAATATCATACAAGACAGATTTTTCTGAGAAATATTGCCTCTTCTTCTATCCAGAACTTGATTTCTTCCCATGATGACTTGATGGAAACCACTTACCACCCAAAAAGAAAGACCAGGAGGGCTTGTCTACATCAATGCAGTCATTTATTTATTATGTGCACATTAAGGTATTACTATACTGATTATATTTCTCATGTGATTTTTGAATTAGAAAATGTATTCAAAAGCAAAACAGCAGATATATACAAACTTAAAAACTTTAACACAAGATAGAGACTAACAGATAAGGCAAATCATACATTGAGAATTCAAATCCGATACCTTTAAACCTTTGAGGAATGAGGATGACAAACTGAAGCCAGACTAGACTTGTATAAAGTTACTTAGCATGTTTCCCCTTCCCTAAACTATTTGGCATGTCTTCCTTTCCCTTATGCCTCTCCCTTCAACGGGGAAGACTCAACTCCAAATGCCACAAAAATATTGATAAAACACTAGATTCACACTTGAACGGGAAAAGGAAGGAACGAACTACTTTCTGTGAAAGTGCTCCTAATATGGTACCCCTTGAAAATGGTACATCTTTGTTGTAGATTATTTTAAACATAATGGCACACTAACGTTTTGAAGATTTAAACCGTTGTTTCTATTTGTTTGAAAACAGTGACCAAATGACTAGGTTTTAGCTTCAGACTCTAAATGTAACTTCACTCAATAGGACATACATATGCTACTACAGTCGCCCCCTGGTATCTATACGGGGGAATGGCTCCAGGACCTCCCTTGGATACCAAGATCCACAATAAGCCCCTTATAAAGTATTTAAAGTATTTGCATGTAACCTATACACATCCTCCTGTAATCTCCAGATTATTTTAATACCTAATATGATGTAAATACTACATAAATAGTTGCTATACTGTATTGTTTAAGGAATAATGACAAGAAAAAAAGTCTGTATATGTTCAGTAAAGGCACAACCATCCTTTTCCAAAATATTTTCCATCCGCAGTCAGTTGAATCATGATGCAAAACCCATGGATACAGAGGGCCGACTGAATAAGCATAAGTGGAGGGAGGGGATGGATAATTTTTAGGTTGCTACTTTAGCAGGTAACATCCAGTCCAAGAAATATTGTAAGTTTAGAAGCATTATATTCTAGAGAAATACTGTAAGTCTAGAGAAGTATTACAAATCTGAATGTATCACTAAAATTTTGAAAATGGGAACTCCAAGTTGCGGAGTTTTCAGAGTTGTATACTATGATTTTCACCTGTGGTATACCAAACACAACCTTCCAAAATATACATCTAGAGAAAATCAAGGCAATGCTCTATAGTGAAGAAGTAATAATAATAAATGCTACCGACATGGAATATTTATAAGCAGAAAAATAAATATTCAGGGAGCTCACCAGAAGAATAAAGTGCTCTGCCAGTTATTGAAAGATTACTGTTGATGCATTAAATATGGCATTCCCCAGTGGAAATACAGGGATTCTTCTGGATTATGTTCAGTATTTGTTTCACAGGATTAACTGTTTTAGGAACAGTTAATAAAGCTTTGCCACAGAAAAGATGGACAAAAACAAAAACGATAAATTGAGAAACAGCACTACCCTTTTAGGGATACAATTTGGAGAAACACAATGTCATGCTCCATGAATAACATGTAGAAAGCTGTCATAAACATGATATCCTTAATGTAAAATAACTTTATACAAAATCCAGGTCAAATAAAATTCTTTGAAAAAAATACCCAAATGCCATTGATTATCAAATATGATCTGGGCATATAACCTATGAGGGCAAAACTAAATGACAACAAAAACTCTATCACACCAAAACAAAGCCATCCACTTACTTTGTATTACATAATACAGAAGACTGACAGTAAGATCTGTGACAGTGGACGTTAGCCAGCAAGTTTCCTACAGGTGGTTTCAGCAGCAACGAGAAATAATGCATGACTCAGTTCCAGCACTTTATTTCAAAAGAAGCTTCCTGCCTCCCTACAAGACGCAGGGCCAGGAGGTAGTCTGGGGTTGCCATTGGAGACTCATTCAGCCTGCCACTCGGTGTCACCCCTTGCCATTCTTTTATCCCCAGTTAATTATTATCTGCATATAATATAAATTTGCTAGACCATAAATTAACAGCTTTCAGGACAGAGGCCCTGAAAGTTCTTCAGGAGGTTAAACAAATAGTGTAGCCTAAAACCTCCTCCACAACAAACACGCACACAATGGGAGTGACGGCCTCATGAGTGATGGGGCAGGAAGGACTCGGGCTCTGTCTCAGCTATAAAAGCACCTTGCCCCAAACAAATTTCAGTTATAACTTATGGGATCATGGGCTTTCATCCATTCTGGAAACAAAGAAAAAAACTATCAAATGCCATCATGTTTTCTCACTGGGCAAATATCAACAGGATCTACCCTTCTGCCACAGTTTGTCTCCTTGTGGCAGCCACATGAACTGTTTCCCCAAAAAAGGAAACAAGTAACAGGCCAACGGGGTAATTCATCAAGCGCCCCTTCTACACTAGCAAACCTCTGTGACTAAAAGCTTTCCAAACTTTGGGAAGAGATTCACTTATTTCTGAGGGAAAAGTACAAAAAAGTCTTAATTTTATCACATTCCCCAAGCCAATCTTTTATATTTTCCTAATGTAGAATTTTTAAAAAATTATTCTACAAAGAGAGCTTTCAAATCTTCATCAGTCAGTGATGTAACTCTGAAACTGATTTAACTGATTCATTACCAGAGAGAGGAGGAATATTTTTTTAAAAATTGGGTGCAATCTTCTGATTTACCATAATTCCTGGCCACATTCTTTTTATTTATTCTCTTTAAAGAAATAGAAAACTGTTAGAACCCAGTTATTAATTAGCTCTTTACCTCCACATGAGGGAAGGGGGAAAAATGGAGTTTGACGAATATAGGTGATGAAGCCTACACGATGAATAGAAACAGTCACACATTTAATAAAAGGCAAATATTTGAGATTTATAAGCTATATGGTAGCTTTTTGGGGGCGGGAATGAGAAAAAATATAACATTTCTTATTGGCATGCCACATTTTGATCAAAAATCTCACTGCCCTTTCCTACTGAAATGATCAACTGTAAGGCAAAAATAACATATGCATAATAGGTTAAAAAAACCTGACACCTACTACTGATAAAATTCTCTGTTTAAACTCCTATTTACTATTTAAAAGATACGCATTCTTTTTTTTTTTTTTTTTTTTTTGAGTTGGAGTCTCACTCTGTCACCCAGACTGGAGTGCAGTGGCCGCTCCCGGTCACCGCAGCCTCGACCTGCTGGGCTCCGACCTGCTGGGCTCCAGCAATCCTTCCGCCTCAGCCTTCCAAGTAGCTGGAACGACAGGCGCGCACTACCACATCCGGCTAGTTTTTGATTTATTGTAGAGATGAGGTCTCACCAAGTTGCCCAGGCGGGTCTCAAACCCACGGGCTCAGGCATTCCACTCACCTCAGCCTCCCAAGGCGCAGAATTGCAGGCTGAGCCACCAAGCCTGGCTAGCATTCATTCTTTTTTAAAAAAATACAATGACTTTCTTATTGATAAAGTTTAAGGGATTTTTAATTGCCTTTTGCAGATTTACTCATAACCACTTAACAAGTAAAGCATAATTATTTCAGAACAAAGATTGGAGTTTTTATTCTAAAAGTTAATTCTACACTAATTTATTCTAAGATGAATTTAATAGTCAACCAGGAAATTGATTTTTATAAAAGTTATTTTATGGGCATAAAATACAGGAAAAAGTAATAATAAATGCCAAACTGTCTCTTTTCTTTATGAAGCCAAATATTTCCTCATAGACTTGGTTTTTAAAGTTGGTTTTATTCCTTCAGGGCCATTATTATTTTTCAAAACTCCATATAAATATTGAATCTAAAAATTAATTGGTAATTTTAATTCTCCTTTTTCTCTTCAAATTTCTTCTCTTCCTCTGAATTGTCGACTTTCAAAAATTCACAGAATGAGCATGTTTCTTACAAAGTGGCTTGTCCTTCTTGGAGAAAAAGGTCTGACCTTCCAAACTTTCACAACATACCTGAAAAAGAAGTATTATTTAAGAGAATATCACTATTTTATTAAGTATGCTAGAGAAGGTGAAACAGATCTTTTTCCCCATCCAATGGATACGACAAAACACTTTAGTTAGTAAGACACCCTGATATTTCATGATAATTGTGACATTTCATATAATCTTACAAAAAATTTTTTCCTGGAATGCATTTTTTTTTTTTTTGAGACAGGGACTCACTCTGTTGCCCAGGCTGAGTGCCGTGGCACGATCCTGAATCCCTGGACTCAGGCAATCCTACCGCCTCAGTCTCCTAAGTAGCTGGGACTACAGGCATGCACCACCATGCCCAGCTAACTCTTTGTATATTTTTTTGTAAAGACAAAGTCTCACTATGTTGCCTAGGCTGGTCTCGAACTCCTGGGCTCCTTTCCTGCCTTGGCCTCCTGAAGTACTGGAACTACAGGCGTGAGCCACCGTGCCCCACCAAGAAAGTATTGTAATTTATTGAAATCATTAATCACTACTTTTCCTTATTGGGAGGGAAGACTTAGTCCTAATAAAAAAAAATTAATACAGAAAGAGGGTCTGTTAAATATGTTTTCTCTCCCCAAATTCTAAATAATGTTTTAAATTTGCTTCAAGAGAGCCAAAATACAACTCATGTGCTTTGCCCAACATTTCCAAACCCAACTTCAGTTTTCCCCCTAATACACAGGGCATAGAATACTTGAGACTTTTTTTTTTAAGGGCTGCCTTGTGTCCAAGCTGAGATTTCATTTTAATCTGTTTATTTCTTGCAGCAAAAATGCTGGTCAAATCTGGTTGCTGTAGATTATATAGTCAGTTCATTATCCAGTTCATTATCCACATGTATGCCTTTCCTGCCGCCTTTGTTAATTAAGCTCACGAGCAGCTCTATTAGAGAAAAGAAGGCAAATCTGCTCAAAGTTGTTACTTTTTTTTTTGAGTTGGAGTCTCACTCTGTC
Source organism: Tarsius wallacei (assembly GCA_963574415.1). Taxonomy (NCBI): domain Eukaryota; kingdom Metazoa; phylum Chordata; class Mammalia; order Primates; family Tarsiidae; genus Tarsius; species Tarsius wallacei. The sequence goes on along the minus strand of CAUYQG010046900.1, from coordinate 11,069 downwards.
ACCCAGACTGGAGTGCAGTAGCCACTACCGGCCACGGCAGCCTCGACCTGCTGGGCTCCGGTGATCCTTCCGCCTCAGCCTTCCAAGTAGCTGGAACTACAGGCGCGCGCTACCACGCCCGGCTGATTTTTTGATTTATTGTAGAGATGAAGTCTTGCCAAGTTGCCCAGGCGGATCTCGAACCCACGGGCTCAGGCGATCCACTCACCTCAGCCTCCCAAAGTGCGCGATTACAGGCTGAGCCACCGAGCCCAGCTAAGTTGTTACTTTTGATAGAGTTTATGAAGTTTAAAGAGATGGGTGAGAGTAACAAGAAAGGGTTCGATGTTAATGTTTGGGAAAATCATTAGACTTCACTTAACATTACTTTTGCACCCTTCATACCATGGGTATTGAAAACTGTTAGATATAGTGGATCTAATTTTAAAAAACCAAACATCTGAACAGAGCACCTTTCTGGATATTTCTATTTTAAGAAATACCTAACATTTCTAAAGGCTACTAAAAACACTCTGGTAAAAAAGTTTTTGTTTTTTTTTTAGTACAGGATTCTTACTGTTTTAAGAAACACATAGCTTTTCCTCATAGACAAAAATGTGTTAAAAATTGTATTTCCTCTAAGGGATAAGGATCTTATTATATGCCAAATAATTTCAAAAGTACCAATAAATTGAATAAACAACTTTCAAAATCACTGGAAAATATTTTTTCTCTAGGTTTGAAGGACTGAACGATATAAGAGCTGACATTTCCCTTGAGTACTAAGGCTACAATCAGCCACGTGCTGTATTCCTTTAATTAAAAAAAGAATACTTTACTTACTGAGCATACAAAACAAGTGTCATGCCAGGTGTAGCCCAGAGCTTCCAGGAACATGTCACCAGCTTCTATGGGAAACTCACATCCACGGCATATAGTACCAAAGAGGGCATAATAATCTGTATTGGGATATGGGGGAGAGACAGGGTTTAAACACTATGAAGCATTAGACTTACAATTCCTAGAAAGCAGCTACAAAATTGGAATTAAATGAGATGTTTAATATAAAGACAGGAGTAATTAGAAAATTTGGGGCAGATAGCACAACATTTGGCTTGAGATATATGTTTAGAATGTTTCAGGTTTCCCTTGGTAAACATTATTTACTCAACTTTGCATTCTTGATTGTAATTTTCCATGTAATACATCTCACATCTTTCCAACTACTGAATTGTCTAAATATGTATGAAGAACACTATTATCAGCAGACATGACTGTTTCAAAGAAATACAAGAGAACTTTCAATAACTAGCAATGATAAGACTAATGCATATAAATCAAGAACAAAATAATGTATATGACTTGGTGAAGGAAGAAAAATAAAAGTTACAGGAAACTTCCATGACTAAGTTTCTAGCTGGAACGTATCACAATGTTAGCTTCTTTTGCTATATTTTCCTTTCAATTTATGACTTCATATTGAAAATTCCTAGCCAGAGAACATCATTTACTTGACACAGATTACAGTTATAAAATACTAACAGGATTTCCGTCTGAAGAAAGCAGTTTGGATGAGATGTTTCTCTATCACTAAATTAGAATTTAGCAGCATTTTTATTTTCTTACGTGCGGCTCCTCTCACTACTGTGTTGACTTATTGGTTCACCCTTTGGTCTTTTACACTATCAATCCAGCCTGAGCTAAAGGGGAAAGCTGGCTATAATTTGCAACTCAATTCACCTTTTTGAGCAATCTGCAATCTTTAATAATCTTTGGCACCATTTGCTCAACATCTAGCCATGGAGTCTACTATGTGCCAGGCATGGTTCTAGGCAATGCAGATGAGGCTGCTGTCTTCATGGGCTTATATTATCACTGGAAACAGGATGTCATGATTTTTGAATTTATAAAATAAATGATAATTTCAGATTATGATAAGTGTCATGAACAAAAAAATAGTAATAGAATATAAAAAATTGAGGTGGGGCACTACATTATTTAGAAGGGTTAGAAAAGGCCTTTTAGAGGTAATAGTTGTAATAAGACTTAAAGGATAGAGAGAAATCATCACAGAAAAGCTGATGAAGAGCATTCTAATTAGAAGAAACAATAAGCACAGAAGCCCTGAGGCAGGAAGGCTCTTAGCATGTTCAAAAACAGCAAAGGGGCCAGGTGTGGATACAATTCAGTGATAGAAGGAAAGGTGGGAAGAGATGAGACTGGCAAATAGGCCCCAGTGAGTACCGTTTTTATTTTAGTGGAAGACACTGAAGGGTTTTAAGCATGATCTGATTCACATTAAAAAAAAAAAATATATATATATATATATAAAATATATATATATACACATATAATGTGTATATATGTATATATAGTATATATAATATATATATATTACTGTAGCTGCTATGTGTAGGTTGTGGGGAGGAGATATAGCATCTGGGTAGCAAAGACAATATCCAGGCAAAGGGTGAGAGCAAGTTGGATTTAGGGGTGACAGTTGAGATGAAGAGAAGTGAATGAACACAATATATATTGGGGAGAAATTGCCAGGATTTACTCATTAGGTTGGATATGGGAAGAACAAGGGAAAAAGCAGAACCCAAAATGGCCTGTAGGTTTTTGGAGAGTGGACAGTAGGGTTATTTATTGAGATGAAGAAGACTGGGTTAAAGAACTGGTTTAGTGGGGGGAGGGGGTACTTAAGCAGGAAAAAAAAAGGGAATAAAAATATACCAAGTTGATTAGAAGTGATACTTAAATATTCAATAATATTTTCCCAATTCTTTGGACTTTAAAAATATTAATAAATAAATGTTTGGAAGTTCGCATATAGACTTTGGAAAAGAAAAGGAGGTGTCCAGAGTTCACGTAGTAAGACAAATGCAGAAGACAGGTCCTTATAATCTAAAAAGCATTTTAGCAAGGGAGCAATCCAAGCCAGGATTACCCTCTCATTCAGTAAAAGAAACAAAGGACTTCAAGTTTATTTTCAAGGCAGTTGCCTTGAAGGGTAAATCAACATCATATTCTAAAGTTGAACATTTCTGATGTTTATAATCACTCAAAATTCACTACTGGACTGTAAGAGGTAGCTTTAAGTTACATGATTTGCTAGAATGTATACCCATAAATTATTGAGGATTCAAGGAAGATATTTTTCCTTTTCCTACTAAGGAATGCTTACAGTCTTAATTATTTTAAGAATTTTAAAAATCACAGAGAAAATGATAAAGTCACATAGAAAGTTTAAAAGATTTTTTTCCTATATGTTGAGTAATAAAAAATGCCCCCAAAACAATGAAGAAAACTACTTTGCCCAAATTTTCCTCAGCTTTATAGCAATATAAAGGTTAATGTTTTATGTTTATTCAGAAATCAAGAAGCGAATGGTTTCATGATCTTACCAGTCTCACAGTAGGGTTCACCGTCCTCCAAGTGAAAAACATTATTACGAATGGGTTTTCCACAGGCCACACACACAAAACAGGAGACATGCCAAGTTTGTTTCAAAGCATTGATGACCTCCTGTTACAGAAAGGTAATTGGATGTAAAAAGAGATGACAATAAAAACACAAACGTTTATTCTAATAGCTGTACCAATAAAATCCTGTACAGCTAACCCCAAGTAGGTATACATGCTTTATGTCTTGAGTTTTCCTCAAAGTAACTTAAGTATCAAGGAGATCAAGGAGATACTTAAGAACAGACTCAAAAATCATTTAATCTGATGCACTACACGATGTGTTTTTCGCAAATACAAATCAATGAATGTATTTAAAGAATGATTACTATGTCGTTTAAACATTATATGTATAGTGAATAAAGCAAGCATTTTATAAGGGCTTGCTATGATACATTCCACTTTTTCTCAAAGGGTGTCAGGAAACATTAACTTACAAAAGTTTCATAGTATTATCTGCAAATGTCCTGGAGGAAGGAGGAAGAATTTTAAAAATTAAAACAAACTTGTATTTCGGCATACTATAGAAGCAATAATATCATCAGAGTAATCCAATCAAGCTTAACATAAGTTCGGGCTTTTGAAAATCAGCTGTGATGGCACTGAGCATACACTCAGGTGAGTGTCTAAAATGTGAAATATAAAAAGCATGGATTCTTTTTTTTTTTTTTTTTTTTGAGTTGGAGTCTCACTCCGTCGCCCAGACTGGAGTGCCACCGCTCCCGGCCACTGCAGCCTCGACCTGCTGGGCTCCGGCGATCCTTCCGCCTCAGCCTTCTGAGTAGCCGGAACTACAGGCGTGCGCTACCATGCCCGGCTAATTTTTTTAGATTTATTGTAGAGATGAGGTTTCCTCTGCCCAGGCGGGTCTTGAACCCGCGGGCTCAGGCAATCCACTCACCTCAGCCTCCCAAGGCACGGGATTACAGGCTGAGCCACTGAGCCCGGCTAAAAGCATGGATTCTAATCAACAACAGCCCTATGGTTAAATATACCAAGTTTTGCTTTTTTGGTTTTTTTTGGAGTTGTAGTCTCACTCTTGTTGCCCAGGCTGGAGTGCAATGACATGCTCACAGCTCTCCCAGTGTCGACCTGCTGGGATCAGGCAATCCTTCCACCTCAGCATTCCAAGTAGCTGGAACTACAGGCATCCCCTACCACACTTGGCTTATTTTTTTATTTATTGTAGAGACAAGGTCTCACCAAATTGCCCAGGCTGGTCTCGAACCCCTGGACTCAGGCAATCCTCTTGCCTTGGCCTCCCAAAGTGCTGGGATTACAGGCTGAGCTACCGAGCCTAGCCAAATATACCATGTATTAAAGGCTTGGGCCAGATATTAATTAGAAAGAGAGGTTTGGGAAAGATGGTTTTATAAGGAATCATTTCTCTGGATTGAGAGAAAGAGATGAAGCCATTAGAAATCATTTTTTGATGATGATAACATGGGATTTACTCTTCCCATATTATTTATCACAAAAAAAGGATGCACATAAAATGTAGTTACAATTTTGTAAATGAATTACTTACAAAGAGCAAACTGGAAGAAAGCACATCATAAGTGATACAGTATGAATGTTTGTTTCCTCAAATTTCATGTTAAAATGTGATCCCTAGTGCTGGAGGTGGGGCCTAGTGGAAAGTGTTTGGGTCATGAGAGTGGATCCCTCAGGAATGGCTAGGTGTCATTCTCTTTTTTTTTTTTTTTTTGAGTTGGAGTCTCACTCTGTCACCCAGACTGGAGTGCAGTGGCATGCTCCCGGCCACCGCAGCCTCAACCTGCTGGGTTCCAGCGAGCCTTCCGCCTCAGCCTTCCAAGTAGATGGAACGACAGGCGCGTGCTACCACGCCCGGCTAATTTTTTGATTTACTGTAGAGATGAGGTCTCACCAAGTTGCCCAGGCGGATCTCGAACCCGCGGGCTCAGGCAATCCACTCACCCCAGCCTCCCAAATCACAGAATTGCAGGCTGAGCCACCGAGCCCGGCTTATCTATTTATTTTTTTGAGTTGAAGTCTCACTCTGTCACCCAGGCTGGAATGCAGTGGCACGCTCACAGCCACACCAGCGTTGACCTGCTGCGAACTTATTTTAAAATTTTTTTGTATATCCTAATTGTTCTAGCGTGAAATAATTTCTTTAAAAATATCAAAATAAGTGCAACCCCGTTGGGTCCCCTCCTGCCACTGGGAGTTTTTCTATCCTCTCAATACATCCTGCTCCCCGCCCAAAAAAAAAATCAAAATAAAAGAAAATTATATAAATTACTAGCCATAGAAAATTCCATAGTTCACTACTGAAGGACAATGGGAAGAAATGGCAGATGTTTAGATCCAAACAGATCACCACAAACACTTACAACAAATGTACATTGAACCAAATCATTTCCCAAGCCTACTGGAATATACTTCCCTTTCCATCCTTGAGACAGATTACTATTCATTGTTTAACAGGTAGTCAGACAACTGAAAAACATCCCTTTTATGAAGTTCTGGCCAATCTCTAAAGCAGAGTATAATATTTCCATTCCTAGAACCTTATTTGGCCTAAGACTCACACTGGGTTTTGTCTTGTTATTCCAGAATTCATAGAACCCATTTATACATCAAAACAGGACTGATGGGTATTCTACTAATTACTTCTCATCATTTGGGAAAGTACAAGTTGAACCATTCTAATAATTTGTTTCCAACGTATTATATATATTAATAACAAAAAATTTCAAGTGGTATAATTATAATTTTAAGTGTCCTCAAAGTTTTAGACCCATTTAAAGACATACCTAAAAAATTAAGACTACTCAAAAATGCATACTAATTTTTCTCTAAATTAACATGAATTAGAGTTTATTATATATAATATATATTCTATATATATCTATATACATATATAATATATATTCTATATATATTCTATATACATATATAATATATATATATATTTTATTTGGAGTCTTACTCTGTCACCCAGGCTGGAGTGCAGTGGCATACTCATGGCCACCCCAGTGTTGACCTGCGGGGCTCCAGTGATCCTTCTGCCTCAGCCTTCCAAGTAGCCAGAACTATAGGTGCGTGCTGTCACACCCGGCTAACTTTTTTATTTATTGTAGAAATGAGGTCTTGCCAAGTTGCCCAGACTGGTCTCAAACCCATGGGCTCAGGCAATCCTCTCACCTCGGCCTCCCAAAGTGCTGGGATTACAGGCTTGAGTCACCGTGCCCGGCCTTATTATATTTCCATATTGAGAGTACCAGAATTCAGGACGTCCATTTCCAACTTTTGTACAAGGCAGGAATCTGGGCTTCTTCTAAAATCAAATTCCAGTTCCTGGTCATGCCTAAGAAACGCCTGGCCCTTACTTTATAATTGCAAATTGGGTATTCTAGAGCAGAAGTTTCATTTATTTAACATAATTTATTATGTACTGTCTCTAATTCCTAAATTACTCCCTTTTTGTTAAAAAAAAAGTTGTGGTTTGAAATGATTTTTCCATCACATGTGTACTCTCATAAAACTGAGGTTACATTTTTAAACATTATATGCATTCAAGAAAAATATATCATTTATAAGCCTCATGTTTTATATATTTCATGAAATCAGTGTCCTGTACTTGAACCCTAACAAGTGGAGAAATGCTTCCCTTATAAAAGCTATGGAATTTAATTTAAAACAGTGAAGGTGTCAGTTCTGAGCACGCAGATGTGTGTGGTCCTGTGCGACCTCTTCATTCCTGAGCAAACAGGGTCCCGTTGAGGTAGCACACCCACAGTAAATTATTTTTCCCCCACAGTGGCTAGACTTTCACCAGACAAGCCAGCACTCAGTGAGACAAAACCAAAGACAACCTAACCCCATGAGTCCGATATACTTCCACAGAGGTCTATTTAGTTTTGCTTTACAATAATAAACAGCAATGAAAGTGGAGAGGGATAAGGCAAGAAGAAAATAAAAAGCTAAAATGATAGAAAAGTTTTGTAACCAAAAATTCTTATAAAAAACTCACTAAATAAAAATGTTCCAACACTTACTCCAAGGATCTTCCTTTGGCAGCGACCACACTCAGGAGCAAAGAACTTCTCAAAGCACAGCTCACAATACAGGGCTCCCTTCTCCTCCACAAATCCAACGTAGGCCATTGTATTTTTGCAGTGAGCGCAGTTGAATTCTTCTGGGTGCCAAGATTTCCCCAGTGCCACTAAGAATGGTCCCCTGCCAGAAGAAAAATGGATCAACTTAGGCTCAAGGATAAAAATTTCTAAAATTATCCTGGATAGGCTTCTTTTTATGAAATGTTTAAACAATTAAATACTTGCTATGTTTCCCTTCTCAAGAAATGAACACAAGGGTGCTGTAAATTAATACAGGGTTTCTGCATGTATGTGAAGAAAAAGGGAGAGAGGAGTTAAGAGTATATAACAGATTCCTTCAAGAAAGGCTACCCTGCCTCCCACTTTTCTGGCTTCAGGGAATTTGGTGGCATGTTTTACTGAGTTGAAATAGTCAATCTGTCTGCATCGTGATTAGGGGTGAGAATGAGGATGTTAACCATGACTATGACAGAACATGAAGCAACCAGAAAAAAAAATACTTGGTTTAGGCAGGGATGAAAACTTGACATTTCTGCAAAATAAACAACAACAAAATCTTCATTTGGTAAGTCAAAGTCTTAAAAACAGTAATAATTATTACCTGAGAAAATACATGGGAGAATCCAAAAACATCTGAAATTTATTTATTAAAAATTGTGTATTTATTCTTACATGTTTAAACTTCAGTCACCTTTAAAGTATTCTCTATTCAATGCAATACACCTATAGAGATGTTTTTTCCCTTGCTCAAAACGGTTTCTGAACTCGTCAATTTTGATGCCTTTTAGAGCTTCTGCCATTTTTTGTTTCACCTCTTTCACATTGGCAAAATGTTTCCTTTTGAGAACTTTTTTCATCTGGGGAACCAAAAATTGTCACTTCTGGTGAGATCAGGTGAATAGGGAGGGTGGGGCACGGGGGTCATGCCGTTTTTGGTCAAAAACTGCTGAACACTCAGCATGGTGTGGCAGGTGTGCTCGAAAATCACCCATCATGAAATGGATAAACGTGTTAAAAGAATCTCTAAAAAAATTCCCTTCTCCTCCACAAATCCAACGTAGGCCATTGTATTTTTGCACTGAGTGCAGTTGAATTCTTCTGGGTGCCAAGATTTCCCCAGTGCCACTAAGAATGGTCCCCTGCCAGAAGAAAAATGGATCAAATCACCCATCATGAAATGGGTAACCGCTAGCTGGTACACTGATGCTGATGGGCTCCTAGAACGCTTATCTAGTGGGAGAAGCCTGTACTACGAAGAACCCACCCTCTCAAAAATAATTCCAGTTTTTGGGGGGTCCTCCCTCATACTTCAGTAAACTTCTCTTCCCCCTCACATTAGTTCACATACTTATTTCTTAACTTTATTAAACACATCAAAATCTTCATCCTCCAAAATATTATGAACTGTTTGGAACTACTTTGAAAGGCTTTATTTAATTCAAATATGACTGATTTAAAAAAATAATAATTACTTTACTGTGGTTAAACACTTAAAAGGAGATCTACTCTCTTGACAGGTTTTTAAGTGTACAATATGATATTGTTAATTATAGGCACAACGGTGTACCTCAGAGCTCTAGAAGTTATTCATTCTGTATAACTGAAATTGTATACTCATTGTGTAGCAACTTCCTCCTTCCCGCTCACCAAACATGAATGATTTTTAGTGCACATTTCGATTAAGGTAACAGATGTTTGCAAAAAAGTTTTTTTCCCCCCATTAAATACTATACAGTCAGGAACTGATAAGATGGGCTTGGTTTGCTTGGCAGGAATCCATTATGAAGCCTTATCTGGTCACGAAGCCTGTGGACTCACCATTCCAGCCTCCGTAACATACTTTTCAGTAGCTACACCATACTCATTTTTATTCACAAAGTGGCTTTACCTCCAAGGCACTTTTACACTTATCTAATTTGTCCATGCAACATTCTTGGGAGACAGAGCAGGGCAGTTATTATGAATTCAGTTTAACAGATGGAGGAGCTGAAATACAGAATGTTCGAAAGATATGACAAATACAACAAAATCACTGACTGAGCCAAGGCCAGAAGGTGAATTTCCTGATTTCTCACACACTGCCCTAGTCAACTGATACTCTGCCTTTAACTTCATTACCATCAATTATCATCACTGTGTGACCACATGGTAATTGTGAGTAAGCATCAGACACCAGACTTCTAGGCAGATTACTAACAGGAAAAGCCACAGCAATGAGTATCACAGAGTCACAGCATTTTTAAGCAATGACAATAACAAACCATGCTATTCAGTCACCATCTCCCATTGGTAAATTCTTTGCAAACATATTGATGTTCGCTTAGAACCAGCACCCAATTCTGCAAGATTCAGGAAAGGAAAAAGGCTCTTTGAATCGTTATTAAAATTTTTTGTGGTATAAGAGGGTATTTTCTAGCTCTACTTTTTGCTAACATGTTTTCGTTTTTGTTTTTTTTTTGAGTTGGAGTCTCACTCTGTCGCCCAGGCTGGAGTACAGTGGCCACTCCCGACCACTGCAGCCTCGACCTGCTGGGCTCCGGCGATCCTTCCGCCTCAGCCTTCCAAGTAGCTGGAACTACAGGCATGCGCTACCATGCCCGGCTAATTTTTGATTTATTGTAGAGATGAGGTCTCGCCAAGTTGCCCAGGCAAGTCTTGAACCCGCAGGCTCAGGCAATCCACCCACCTCAGCCTCCCAAAGCGTGGGATTACAGGCTGAGCCACTGAGCCGGCAGCTAACTTGTTTCTTATTAATAATATGATCTCATTTTGTATAAGTTAGTGCATACTGCTCTCTTATGTTTGATGTAAGTAGTTTATTATTATTATTATTTTTTAAACTCTAGAGTACTATGTTTTTGTTATGACTAATAAGGAATGTTTTTTGTTAACTAATTCCTGCCAGAAAAAGGGCTACAGACCACCTATTCTGTAATCAAATATTTTACTTTTAGGCCAGACTCGGTGGCTCAGCCTGTAATCCCAGCACTTTGGGGGGCCTAGACGAGTGAATTGCCTGAGCCTGGGGGTTCGAGACCAGCCTGGGCAACTTGGCAAGACCTTGTTTCTACAATAAATCAAAAATTAGCCAGGGGTGGTAGCGTGTGCCTAGTTCCAGCTACTTGGAAGGCTGAGGCGGAAGGACTGCCGGAGCCCAGCAGGTTGAGGCTGCGGTGGCCAGGAGCATGCCACTGCACTCCAGCCTGGGCAACAGAGTGATGCTGCAACTCAAAATAAATAAATAAAAATGAATAAATAAATAAATAAATAAATAAAATTTTAAAAATTTACTTTTGGTAGGTTATCCCTCAATTAATAAGTGATTTATAAAATAACAATTCTAGCCGGGCTCGGTGGCTCAGCCTGTAATCCTGCGCTTTGGGAGGCTGAGGTGAGTGGACTGCCTGAGCCCGCGGGTTCGAGACCTGCCTGGGCAACTTGGCGAGACCTCATCTCTACAATAAATGAAAAAACTAGCCGGGTGTGGAGCGCGCGCTGTAGTTCCAGCTACTTGAAAGGCTGAGGCAGAAGGATCGCTGGA